>CM074718.1:137357761-137445261 GCA_037306005.1 Rhinophrynus dorsalis
ATCCAGCCCTGTGTACAGTGGCACTGTTGCTACACGATCCTATGGACAGCTCTGGTCCTGGGACCTTAAATCTCCATAGGATGGTGTAGCAACAGCGCCACTGTACTATTTCAGGCCACTGTGATATTGCACCTAAAAAATTCAACTTTGAAAATTAATAACATTTGAATGAAACACCTTTCAGCAGTGGGAGTACTCTTGTTTTACTCAGTGGGATAAACCCTACAACATATATTTTTTTTTTTTTTTAACTTTTTAAGTATTACTATCCCTTTAAACAACATTACAGATGCTATATTCTACATGGGGAATTCATACAGGTGTATGGAAAAGAATGATGACCAGATGTACCAACTGTACAACAGAGAACAAAAAAAAAAAAGTTACCAAATCACAACTGATTTAAATGGGACTTAACTCCTGGAACACTTTGCAATGCATGGAGATCTCTAGAAATGAGGAGGTTAAATTAATAGTCATTTTTTCCCCCTTTCTCCTGCAGGCTGCAGTTGGTTTGCCCCAGTATTGTGCCACTTTTCCTTCTGCATATGGTCTATTGTTTGCGATTCCTCACTATTTGTAAGACACTAAATCAGAAGAATCATGAAAGAATTACATGTACTTGTTTGTACACGAGCCGCACCTAATCCACCACCTGCAGTATTATGTGAGTGTAGAACAATAGACACCTGCTTAGCAGTGCAACATCCATTGTACTCTGTGTTCCTAGTAGTTACCATGCACCCAATTAAGTGCACAGTATGCTCTCTGGCCATTGTGAAAGAAGACCAACAAGGCATGATCTAGTACTGTGAATTCACTGATATTTTGGGGAGGGGTGTGTGTGTGCTACATCTATTTAGGTCTCTCCTGTCATATACATACAGAAACACACATTCATACTGGATCTTAAAGGGATAGTAATGCTGCAAAATAAATGCTGGTCAGATTATTCTTTATCGTTTTTAGGCCATTTGGAGCTTTATTAACATTCTCTACAATGTGTAGTTCCAGAGTAATTGAATCATAAAATGTCCCCCTCTCGCCCCTTTTACCTATTGTAAAGCTGCATAGCAACACCATCCAGATGGATCGCGGCAAGGGGCAATCTTCTGTTAGTATAAGGAAAAACCTGTTCTCCTTCTTCAAGGGGGTCAGGGTTTTCCTTATAGTAACATAGTAATTTAGGTTGAAAAAAGACTTGCGTCCATCCAGTTCAACCCTTTTCCTATTCCTGTTCACCATTGTTGATCCAAAAGAAGGCAAAAAAACACCTTCAATACAGCAATTTCAAATTCTGCCCCGAATGGGGGGGGATTCCCTTCTGATTCCAAATGGCAATCAGATTTCTCCCTGGATCAACAAGCCCTAAGTAAAATATTAATCCTAATACTAACGTACATAGCCCTCTATGTTATGCTTTTTTAAATAAGTATCCAGGCCCTTTTTAAAGGCGTCTAATGTATTCGATAGCACCACCTCCTCAGGCAGTGAATTCCATACCTTTATTGTCCTTACAGTAAAGAAACCCTTCCGCTGTTGTAGATTAAATCTCCTTTCCTCAAGTCTAAGCGGGTGGCCCCTTGTCCTATGCACTGTTCTGTTAATGAACAGGTCTTTGGAGAGCCCTTTGTATGGACCCTGAACATATTTATATAGTGTTATCATATCCCCTCTAAGATGCCGTTTCTCTAGTGTGTACAAGCTCTCTGCTCACAGCCAGAAGATTGTCCCTTGCTGTGAGCCGTCTAGTCAAGCAACCAGATTCCACATCTATGGGGGGGTGGCGGCTTACACTAGGTAAAACGGGCAGGAGGGGGACAAGTTCTAATTCAATTACTCTGGAGCTACACATCGTAGAGGATGATAATACCGCTCTACATGGCCCAAAAACTATAAACAATAATTGAAGCTGCATTTATTTTGAAACATTAGAAAAACTACCACATGGATCAAATACAAATTCCCTTAAAAGCTTGAGTTCTCCAACATTTAGCTCACCAGCTTACTGTCTTAGAGTGGAGTTTTAAAGAATGAGGAGTATATAGATCTCTGAGCTACAGATAATTTAACTCTCTCAGTTCCAGAGAGGTACGCAATGCATTGCTTACCCCTCTGGCACTGAGAGAGTTACAGTGGATTAGTTTTGTGATAAGATTAGAACTTAAATCACAGACAGGCAATTAATTTCAGATTTAAGCAGTTTAGAAATGCAACTTTACTGAACTCATAATAGTTAAATCTGGTAAATTTGTGCTAACAGTGTTAGTTACTAGACACTTCTGCCAGTGATTCTGTAGAACCAAGCATGAGTATTAGCAGGTTGAACAACTTCATATAGTTTACATATTACATACTGAACACTTGGAACAGTCATTTCAAGGGGCATATCACTGTAACAAATGTGAGCTCACGATCGTCACTTCCGGCTCACGATAGTCACTTCCGGTCCGCGTGTCACACGCCGAACTTGGTAGGAGCCTCTTGTCCTCCCCTCTCCAGCACTGCCCGGTCATAGGGAAGAGCCATAGTTCCACATTACACCACTATTGCATACGATCGCCAGCTGCAGATCATACCACCTTGTCAAGTCGAGCATGCACACAAGCCCTATATCATCCACTAGGAGGATCATATGGCCAGCAATATACTGGAGCTACTGAGCGCCCCACTAACCACTTACCCTGGCTCCCAAAGTAGCCTCATTTCCCATGAGCCTTAGGATGCTCCCGGTCATACCGCACATCCAAACGCAAGTAATTATGTCATTTCCAATTATTACACCAGTGATCATGACACTTATGACACAGTTCTATGTTTGTTTGCTGCATATCACACAACAAGCAATCCAGACTACCATCGTCCTGCAGTGCCATGATAGTCATTCAATGCTTACTATTCATCATGTTTTCCTCACGAGGTTTCACCCACCTCTAAGTAAACCAAATTAAGTTGCATACTCACCACTAGCATCCCCAACAACCAGGAAACTGTGAATCATGGGAATAACAGTCCCACTCTCAACCATCCCACGCCACCTCACTCCCTCATCACTTTCTTTCTCCACAGCACCATGTCACACTATTCCCCCCCACAATGGACTACACATATGTTATTATAAGACTATAATGCTGTTCCACTTCCCAAACATACAAGTTTATCTATATATATGTCACACTTTATGATCCAGTAACTCCCCATGTCAGAACCAGTTATCTGTCTCTACACACTTGCTACAGTATAACCAACATCCGGTTACCAAACCACGTATACCAATTCAACATTCCCATAGTAACCAACGTACAGTCTCACCATTCCGTATGTTCCAATACAACATTCTATAGTAAACAAGTCCAGTCACACCATACTGTACGTACCAATACAACATTCTTATGGTAGCAATGTCCAGTTACATAATCCTGTAAGTTCCAATACAACACTCCCATTGTAACCAGCATCCAATTACACCATACTGTATGTACCAATACAACATTTCCACTGTAACCAGTGTCCAGTTCCACCATACAACATTCCTATAGTAACCAATGTCCGTTATACCATAATGTATTTATCAATACAACATTCCTATTGTAGCAACGTCCAGCCAGCCACATCATACTGAATGTACCATACAACATTCCCATTGTAACCAGCATCCAATTATACCATACTGTACGTACCACTTCAACATTCACATTGTAACAGCATCAGTTGCACCATACTGTATGTACCAGTATACCATTCCAATTGTAACAAATATCCAGTGACACCATACCGTATGTAACATAGTAACATAGTAATTTAGGTTGAAAAAAGACTTGCGTCCATCTAGTTCAACCTTTTCCTATTCCTGTTTACCATCGTTGATCCAAAAGAAGGCAAAAGAGAACCCCCTCAATTAGTAATTTAAAATTCTGCCTTGAATGGGGGGAAAAAAAATTCCTTCTTGATTCCAAATGGCAATCAGATTCCTCCTTGGATCAACAAGCCCCAACTAAATATTCATCCCAATACTAACGTACATAGCCCTCTATGTTATGCTCTTTTAAATAAGTATCCAGGCCCCTTTTAAAGGCATCTAATGTTTTCGATAGCACCACCTCCTCAGGCAGAGAATTCCATACCTTTATTGTTCTTACTGTAAAGAAACCCTTCCGCTGTTGTAGATTAAATCTCCTTTCCTCAAGCCTAAGCGGGTGGCCTCTTGTCCTGTGTACTGTTCTGTTAATGAACAGGTCTTTGGAGAGCCCTTTGTATGGGCCCTGAACATATTTATATAGTGTTATCATATCCCCTCTAAGACGCCGTTTCTCTAGTGTGTACAAGTTTAACTTTTCTAGCCTTTCTTCATAACTAAAGCTTTCCATTCCCCTTACTAGTTTTGTAGCCCTCCTCTGCACTTTCTCTAGTTCCATAATGTCCTTTTTCAGAAAGGGCGCCCAGAATTGAACAGCATATTCTAAGTGGGGTCTTACCATGGACCTGTAAAGAGGCATAATTATATCTTCCTCCCTTGAGTCAATACCCCTTTTAATACATGCCAATATCTTATTGGCCTTTGCAGCTGCCAGTTGGCACTGCATGCTACTGCTAAGTCTATTGTCTACCATTACTCCCAAATCCTTTTCATTTGTAGATTTCCCCAGAGAATCACCATTTAAACTATATGTTGCATTTTTATTATTATACCCAAAATGCATAACTTTACACTTGTCTATATTGAATCTCATTTCCCACATGCCTGCCCAGTTACTTAATTTGTCCAAATACTCTTGTAATGAAGACACATCCAGTTCAGACTTTATTACCTTACTTAATTTTGTGTCATCGGCAAGGGAGGTCATTAATAAACAAATTAAAAAGAAGAGGACCCAGGACAGATCCCTGAGGTACTCCACTTATCATGTTTATCCAATTGGAGAACTTGCCATTTACTACCACTCTTTGCATTCTATCTTTCAGCCAATTTCCAATCCACACACAAACATTTTCCCCTAGGCCTATTTCATTCAATTTGTACAGTAACCTCTTGTGTGGAACTGTATCAAATGCCTTGGCAAAGTCTAAATAGATCACATCAACCGCCGCTCCCGCATCTATATAATTACTCACTTTTTCATAAAATGCGATCAAGTTAGTTTGACAAGACCTGTCTTTCACAAAGCCATGTTGGCTATTGCTAATGATATTTCTGTTCCAGCAGAATTCTTGAATATATTCCCTTAGCAACCTTTCAAACAGCTTCCCTACCACAGATGTCAAGCTTACAGGTCTGTAATTTCCTGGCTGTGACTTTGATCCCTTTTTAAATATAGGCACCACATCTGCTTTACGCCAATCCATAGGTACCATACCTGAAATAAAAGAATCCCTGAAAATCAAATATAACGGTCTGGCCAGGGTCTGGATTAGCTCTTTAAGTACCCATGGGTGTATACCATCTGGCCCCGGAGCTTTGTCTACCTTAACACCATGCTTGCTGTGACTGGTCTGTAAAAATAGTCTGCAGATTCTTGTCCATTGGGTCTTCCTTGGTAAAAACAGAAGAAAAGAAATTATTTAAAATATCTGCCTTCTCTCTGTCCCCCTTGACCATCTCACCTGTTTCAGATAACAAGGACCCAACATTATCAGACTTTAATTTTTTGCCATTAATGTATTTAAAGAATTTCTTTGGGTTGCTCTTGCTCTCCTTAGCAATATTTTTTTCATTCTCCAGTCTAGCTAATTTAATAGCCTTTTTGCAGGTTTTGTTGACATTTTTGTATACTGCAAATGCCTCTGCTGATCCCCCAGCTTTGTAATGTTTAAATGCTGCTTTCTTGTTATTTATTTCATGAATTACTTTACTGGTTAGCCACATTGGCTTTAATTTGCTTCTTTTGTATTTGTTTCCAACAGGGATAAATTCATATGTGTATTTTTGCAATGTTATTTTGAATGCATTCCACTTACCTTCTGTGTTTTTTCCTGAAAATATTTTATCCCAGTTAACGAGACCAAGGGATGAATTAAATCTGCTAAAGTTGGCCTTTTTAAAATTCAGTGTTTTGGTGGGACCCATACTAAATTGCTTTTTTGAATTTATCTCAAACTATACCATGTTATGGTCACTATTCCCCAAGTGCTCCCTAACTTGGATGTTAGAGATAAGTTCTTCATTGTCAGTTATTACCAGATCCAGACATGCATTCCCTCTGGTTCAGGTCTGCACTAGTTGAGACAAAAAATTGTCATTCAACAAGTTCAGAAACTTGCTGCTTTTAGCAGAATTAGCTGTTCCATTTTTCCAGTCTATTTCTGGATAATTAAAATCCCCCATAATTAAAGTTCTCCCTATTTGAGAAGCCTTTTCTATTTGCATTAATAGCTTTGTTTCCTCAAGGTCACCAATGTTTGGTGGTTTATAACAAATACCCACTAGTATTTTTTGGGCAGTTTTACCCCCAGTGACTATTTCAACCCACAGGGATTCCACATGTTCACTACTGTCATCACATATATCTTCCCGCAATTGAGGCAATAATGCTGGTTTGACATACAAGGCAGACCCCATCACCTCTTTTGTTTGACCTATCTTTTCTAAATAACATGTAGCCCTCCAAACTGATTGACCAATCATGTGTGTCATCCCACCATGTTTCTGTTATGCCTATCAAGTCATAGTTTTCAATTTCAGCTACCAGCTCCAGTTCCCTTATTTTACCAGTTAAACTTCTGGCATTTACAAGCATACATTTTATGCCACTGCTATGTTTCATTTGTGATTTAATTTTGATGTGGTTTATAGGCTTCTCCCAATCATCTGTACTAACCCCGCCCCCAGATCCTCCCACCTGGTTATTAACTACATCCCCTTCCCTTTCTATACTATCTATCCCAGTTTTTATTGGTCCCTCCCCCCCTTCCTAGTTTAAAATCTCCTCCAGCCGTCTAGTCATTCTCTCCCCAAGCACTTGAGACCCTCTTGCATTCAGGTGCAATCCATCCCTGCTATACAGATTGTACCCCAAAGCAAAATCAGCCCAGTGCTCTAAAAACCCAAAGCCCTCCTTCTTACACCAAGACTTCAGCCATGCATTGAGCTCCCTAATCTCCTGCTGTCTCTCTGGCGTAGCGCATGGCACAGGTAGTATCTCTGAGAATACTACCTTGGAGGTCCAGTTCCTAATCTTACTGCCTAAATCCCTAAAATTACCTTTTAGGACTCTCCGCCTTCCTCTTACTTTGTCATTGGTACCAGTATGCACCAAGACAGCTGGATCCTCTCCAGCCCCTCCCAATAATCTGTCCACCCTGTCTGCAACATGCCGAACCCGGGCACCCGGGAGACAGCAAACCATTCGGTTGCTGCGATCAGAGCCACAGATTACCCTATCTGTTCTCCTAATAATGGAGTCCCCTACCACCACAACATGCCTAGGCTTTACTTTCCTCTGGATCCCCTCTGTGCTAGAGGAGCTGTTCTCCCGGCTGTTAGGGAGAACAGTCTTCTCCAACAATTCCACTTCTGGGTTTGCCTATATACATATGTACCAATACAACATTTCTATTGTAACCTATGTCCAGTTACATCATACTGTATGTATCAATATAACATTCCTATGGAAACCAACGTCCAGTCACATCATACTGCAGTACCAAGACAACATACGTATTGTAACCTACATACAGTTACACCATACTGTATGTGTCAATACAACATTCCATTGTAACCAACGTCTAGTTAAACCATACAGGACTAATACAACATTCCATAATAACCAACGTCCAGTTACCCCATACCGTATGTACCAACACATTCCTATTGTAGCAATGTTCAGTTACATCATACTGAATGTGCCATACAACATTCCCATTGTAACCAGTATCCAATTACACCATACTGTACGTACCACTTCAACATTCCCATTGTAACCAGCATCAGTTACACAATGCTGTATTTACCAATACAACATTCCCATCATTACCAATGTCCAGTTGCACCATACTGTAAGTACCACTACACCATTCCTATCCTAACATACATCCAGTCACACCATACCGTATGTACCAATACAACATTTCTGTGGTAACCTACGTCCAGTTACATCATACCATATGTATCAATACAACATTCCTATGGAATCCAACATCCAGTCACATCATACTGTAGTACCAAAACAAAATTCCTATTGTAACCTACATTCAGTTACACCATACTGTACGTATCAATACAACATTCCATAATAACCAATGTACAGTTATCATACTGCATGTACATATACAACATTCCCATTCTAACCAAAGTCCAGTTACACCATACCGTATGTACCAATACAACATTCCTATTGTAACCAACTTCCAGTTACACCTTGCTGATGTATCACTACAACATTCCTATTTTAACTAACATTCAGTTATTCCATACCATATATACCACATTATTCCTATGGTAAACAACATCCAGTTATTCCATAATTGGACCATGGTACATAGTTATTCATCAATCTGTATTCAGGCTCCCATATCAACAGGGCAGATTATCTAAGAGACTCAGCCATGAGTACCAGATGACAAAGTCAACCTGCACAGGCAAAAGGGCCCATAAAACTCCTGTGAACCGGGTATTCCAACTCCAGGGAAGCCAGTGATAGGAGACCCAACTAACAGAGGATTATACAACCACATATTTAAAGAATAAATAAGCCTAGTAAAAACAAAGAAATTTCACTGCACATCCACCTTCTTGAACACAGAGCACATGAATCTGAGTTATGGCAGGGAGTTGCGCTGGAAGATGAGGAGAGAGTCTCCAACCCAAAGATTGTCTTTATGAACAGCCCTGCCCCCCTGAAGAAGGAATCTCAACCCCTTGGTTCCTGTGTTCCATATTGGACATAAGAGAAACCAGTTTTTTAAAGGGATAGTAATAATTAAAATGAAAAAAAAAATATGTTGTAGGGTTTATCCCCCTGAGTAAAACAAGAGTACTCCCACTGCTGAAAGGTGTGTCATTCAAAAGTTATTAATTTTAAAAGTTTAATTTTTTAGGTGCAATATCACGGTGGCCTGAAATTGTACAGTGGTGCTGTTGCTACACCATCCTATGGAGATTTATGGTCAATTGACCAGAGCTGTCCATATGATCGTGTAGCAACAGCGCCACTGTACAATTTCAGGCCACTGTGATATTGCACCTTCAACTTTGAAAATTAATAACTTTTGAATGAAACACCTTTCAGCAGTGGGAGTTCCCTTGTATTACTCAGGCGAATAAACCCTACAACATATTTTTTTTTACATTTTAAGTATTACTATCCATTTAAAACCAGTATGCTTCTCACTTTACAAAAGGAAGCATTGCTCTTGAAAGCTTCTCCCTAAAAGTGAATGTTAGTGCAATAAAAAGGTATTACAACATACTGCAATACTCAATCATTTGCCATCTACACCTTTGGACCAACATGGCTATCATACTATATTAAATACACAGACAGACAGATGCAAAAGATCAACAGCAGGAACTCTGGCCGAAACATTGTTTAAAATAAACAAAATAAAAAATTTGTCAATGTGGTTAAATGTAAGTCTGAAAGAACAGATAATTCTGTTGTGATAAAGGCAATGAGGTTAGCAAAAATACAAAATTAAAGGGATAGTAATACTTTGTTTTATCTTTATTTTATTTTGTAGGCATTAAAAAACATGAAGAACTATATAAGTCTTATCTCTCAAACCTTTATGGTTTAAGAGATATTCACAAGCAAAGTTTCCCCCTCCCGACCCTTTTACCTAGTGTAAGACATCTCTTCTCAGATGTGAATCTGGTTGTAAGACCAGATAGATAACAGCAGGGGACAATCTTCTTTGTATGAAAACAATGAAAGCCCTTCCCCCTGCAGTCTACCTGGGCACCTCCTTTTTGATCTGGCTGAATGGGGGGGGGGGGAAGACTTTGCTTGTGAATATCTCTTAAACCATAAAGGTTTGAGAGATAAGACTTATATCGTTTTTCATGTTTTTTTTTAATGAGTACAAAATAAAATAAAGATAAAACAAAGTATTACTATCCCTATAAATCTGAATAGAAAAGTAGAGGAAGACTAATCCAAAAATGATTTGCAAATATATGAATAGTAAAAAAACTTAAGATGGCTTGCGCTGGGCAAGTTAGTGAGGATAACCAAAAGGCTTGTGTTTCTAAAACATTCTTTGCATTGGTACATACCAAGGGAAAAAAAAAACAAAACACAGGTACAAAAACAACACAACAAGTACTATCAAACCCATCTCATACTTTTTAGGATTAACATAAGGGAAGACTGGACAAATGTTAAGTGACAAACCAGCTGGTCCTGACTGTATACTACATCCAGGGGTTCTTCAGGAATTCTGTGCAATGCTAGCAAGGACCACGCTTTAAATATTTTCTCTACAGGCATAAAGCCAATATCACACCTTTAGTTAAGAAAGGAACAAAAAAATAGAACCTGAGAAATTAAACACCTGTGAGTGTGACTTCAGTGGTTAGGAAATTGCTTGAAGTGCTAATAAGGAATCTTATTCAGGCTTAACAGTATCCATAAAGCTATCACTGGCCATGAGGGTTTGGCAAAAACCAAAAGGAGGAGAGCACTAAATTATGCAAGATAATAAACTCAGAGCAAGATAAAATGTTCTCTACATGAAGATTTACATAATCTGGCAGATTGTGCAAACAAATGTAATATGAGATTTAATGAAGGAAACATTATACATAAGGGAAGAACAAATATGCACAGATCTTACGGATTTAATGGAAGCAGCATTCTAGGAGACAAAGATATATTTCTAGTAATGAGTATTTGTAAACCATAAACTTGGCAACAGTGATCAGTGTCAAATAGCAGTAACAAAAGAAAACCCACATACTACCCTGCATAGGTAAGGGTATAGATGCAAGAACGGATAGCAATGTTGCCAAGTATTTGGTAATACATCACCAGGAATACCTGTCCTTAAAAGGATACTCTAGAAATTATGAGAAGAGCAACACCATTATAAAAGTGAAAGGAGGAACTGTAGCATGCAGAACATCCAAGCAGACTTGGTTATGTCTAGAGAAAAGATGCATGAAATGGGCCCTTGTTACATTGAACAAATATATGGAAAGTCAGTACAATAATCTCTAGCGAACTTGTCATTCCAAGGGCTGATCAAATAACTAGGGGATACCCCTTATGATAAGAGAAAAGGAGGCTTTAACGTGTACAGAGGAAGAGGTTATTTGCATTAACCCCTTAACGACCGGGGTATCGGCGCCACGACAATGTCCGCAGAGCTTTTTTTTTTTCCCGGTTCCGGACTCCCCGAACGGCGTGCAGCTGCGGGGGGAGCCCGAAACTCCATGACGGTCATAGTACGTCATGGGTAGTTCAGTCAGATCGACCCTTGATGTACTATGACTGTCAAGGGTCGGTAGGGGTTAAGGTCTTGAATTGTGGAGTTAACTTCCTATGGGTGTGATAATGGTAGATACAATTAATATATTTAAAAGGGTGGTCTACAAGACAGAGCATGCAACTTCGCGACACGGCGAACAGACATGATCACCATTTTCCACATCAGCAGGCATAAAGGAATAGTAGCCAAGGACTCAAAGGGAGGGCTCTGAAGGATGCCCAAAACCAAGTTAAGATCCCACTGAGGAGCCGGAGTCTTGAAAACAGGGCGAGTATGAGCAACGCCCTGGAAGCAAACCTTGACATCAGGAAGAATAGCAATGTGCCTCTGAAAGAAAAGAGAGAGAGCAGAAGTCTGAACCTTAGGGAGCTCAAACTGATGCCCTTATCCACACCGTCCTGAAAGAAAGTCAGGACCATAGGCAGATCAAAATCCTGAGAAAGGTCCCTATCAGCACACCAATAGAGAAAGGTCGACCAGACAAGACAGTAGGCCTTAGAAGAAACAGGTTTGCGGGCACTAAGCACAGTAGCTACCACACCAGAAGAAAACCCTTTCTTCTTCAGTATTGAAGATTCAATTTCAAAGCCGTCAAAGCTAGACGATGAACATTCTCCTTCCACAGGTAACCCTGTAGAAGATGATCTGGATGGCAATGTAGCCAAACTGGCTACGCCACTGACAAATCCAAAAGCTCAAGAAACCAAGCCTGTCGAGGCCAGTACGGAGCAATCAGAATAACTGGACAGCGCTCCAGTCTCAATTTCCGTAACACCCTGGGCAACATGGGGAGGGAAGGAAAGATGTAAGCGAGAGGAAATAACCAAGGAATGGACATGGCATCCACCGCTAGATCTAGAGGATCCATCCAGCGAGAGCAGAACATCGGAAGCGTCCGGTTGTGTCTTGTCCCCATCAGGTCGAGGCAAGTAAGACCCCAATTCTGAACAATGAGGGTGAAAACCTCTCGGTGCAGTTCCCACTCTCCGCTGTCCACCATGTGTCGACTGAGGAAGTCTGCCATGACATTGTCTACACCAGGAATGTGCACTGTGGATATGGCAGGAACATGTACTTCTACCCAAGACAAAATAGCCTTGACCTCTAACCAAGCGGCGAGACTTCTTGTTCCATCCTGCTTGTGGATGTAAACCACAGCCGTGGCGTTGTCGGACTGGACCCAGACTGGGCATTCTTCCAGCTGGGGAGTCCAATGGCAAAGGGCATGAAATATCGCCTGAAGCTCCAACACGTTGATGGGAAGGAGAGATTCCTCTGGAGATCACTGGCCTTGAGCACTCAGGTGACCCAGGACCGCTCCCCAGCCAGAGAGGCTGGCATCCATCGTCACCATGGTCCAGAAGGACACCAGGAAGGATTTTCCCTTCAGCAGATTGGAGAGGTCGAGCCACCACCACAAACTCCGTTCCACATGAAGAGGTAGGGACACTGACATCTTCAGAAAGTCCGGCTGACCCCTGCACACCTGGATCACAACGCTCTGGAGTTCCCTGGTGTGAGCCATGGTAAACGGAACAGATTCTGTGCTGGAAATGAACTTCCCCATTAGAGAGGACAGCTTCTTGGCTGGAACTGGATCGTGAGCCAGAACAGCTGAAACGCTGTGGATGATCTGGTGAGCCACTTTGTCCGTGAGAAACACCATGCTTTGCTGAGTGTCGAAGAGGACGCCCAGGAAAAGCAGACACTGGGATGGGACAAGATCTGACTTGTCCATGTTGATGATCCATCCGTAATGGGTGAGAGCATGAAAGCAGCATGAATCTGCTGTTGAAGAAGTTCCGCAGGAGGGGCTTTCAGAAGCAGGTCGTCCATGTATGGAGTAACTCTGATGCCGTCCCGATGGAGGACGGATACCAAGGCTCCCAAGGACACGGTTGAAGACTTGAGGAGCTGTAGTCAGATCAAAGGGAAGAGCTGAAAATTGAAAATGCCCTTGGTCGCAGGCAAATTTGTGATACTGCCGACTCTCTGGATGAATGGCGATGTGTAGACATGCGACCTGAAGGTCCAGAGAGGCAAGGAATTCCCCCGGGGACATAGCAGCAATCACCGTCCTTAGGGACTCCAGGTGATGAGTCTTGATCACAAAGGAATTGAGATCCTTCAGGTCCAAAATGGGACTACAGCCGCCGTCCTTCTTGGAGACCACAAAGAGGTTTGAGTAAAAAAAACCCATACCTCTGTCCTGAATTGGAACAGGTTCCAGAACATCCTTGTCCAGAAAGGCCTGGATAGTGCCATTGAACAGGCAGTGTTTCTCTACACCCAGGGGCGTATAAGAGGATAAACCAAAAGGGAGGAAGAGAGGCGAAAGGGATCCTGCACCCATTCGCCACCACCTGTAAAACCCACGGGTCCAGCACTGAATCCTCCCAGACGCTGTGGTAGTGACACAGACGGCCACCCAGAGCCAAGTGGGGACCTGGGTTTGGTGTGTCATGCCGAAGAAGGCTTGGAAGCCTTAGGGTTAGAGGAAACCTTGGACTTCCATTGCTGTTTGGGCTTGGAGGAGGCAAGCAGAGCCGAGAGAACTGCCTGGTTCGCCGGACGTGTCTCAGTCTGGAAGGAACGAAAAAGCTGGTTACGCTTCTTCCTGGGGACCATAGGCAGAAGGGTACTCTTGCCCCCTGTGGACAACTAATCAGATCCTTAGGATCTGGCCCATACAAAGAGGTGCCTTGAAAAGCAATGAGAGCAAAGCTTTCTTGGAAGCAGTGTCAGCAGACCAGATCATGAGCCAAAGAGCTCGTCTGGCAACCACAGACATGGCGGAAACCCTTTACACCAAACGGATGGCATCAAATAAGGCAGCAGAAACATAGAGCTGGGCCTCAGAAATGCTGGCAAGAAGCCGCAACATATCCGAAGTAGGAGTACCATGACGGACAGCCAGGGTGAGCTGTTTAGTCCAGACCGCAATGGTCAGGTTCACCCATGACGCAGAGAACGCTGGACGCATGGCAGTACCAGCAGTGGCAAAAATGGACTTGAGGGAGACCTCAAGTTTCTTGTCAGTCCAGTCTTTCAGAGCAGAAGCATCAGCAACTGGCAGGGCAGTGGACTTAGACAGTCTGGAGACAAGAGTATCCAACTCTGGGGAGATGAGCCCACTGAGCAAGCGCCACCTCAGAGAAAGGGTAAAGCTTGGCAAATTTTTTGGAAACAGAAGGTTTCCTGTCCGGAGACTTCCACTCATCAGACACAAGGTGGTCCAGAGTGGGGTTAGGTGGAAAAAAAGTATAGGGCCTTTTAGGCTCCTGAAATACATCAGAGGGATTCAAAGAAACCTCCTGAACTAAGGGGAATGTTTAGGGTAGTTAAGACAGCTCTGATCAAGCCCTCACACAAGGGATCAGGATCAGCTTCAAAGGGGTCCACAAAAAACTGAGAGGAGCCCACAGCAGAACATTCTTCAACATCCGAACCCACCAACAGTTCCTCCTCAGAGGAATCTGATACATCGTGTACTCCCTGCGGTTTCGGCAGGGAAGATTTGACGGAAGAAGGCTTCTGCCAGGAAGACCCCCTGTAACTGGGATGGAAAGAGTTGCCATGTAGACCGGAGGTCTCTAGTAGCAGCTTTGAACTCTTGCAGTATGTGAGATTAAAATTTCACCACAGAAATCAGTAAAATGCACTTATCTGGCACGTGAAGGGTTAATCTGCAGAGGAGAGAATAGTCCAAGCCCTGCGTAGGATACTCTTTCAGGAAAAAGGCAGAAAATGGCTGCCACGAAAGGAGCCAATCAGAAACGAAAGCGTGGAGCAAGCGCTCATGGGAAATATAGTTTTCCCAGAAAAAGTATCTGAATCTGTCCGAATCCCCCTGAGCCTCCCAACACACTAGTTGAAACTGTGAATTAAAATTACATGAAACATCAGTAGAACATGTTAGTAGACCCAAACAACACTGAACCCAGTAGGGAAAGTGTCAATAAACCCCCAAAGATGCAAAACCAGCAGCTAAAGGGTTAAGTTACCACATAAACCTGCTCCAAAACACCCAGCAGACATACAGATAAACCCAGTGAGTAAAGAAGTGTGCAATAGGAATTCCAAAGGAAAACCCCTGTGCAGAGGGGCAGTGGGACATGTGGACCTGCATCACTCAAAGGGTTACTCACCTTTCCTGCAGATCTTCTGTCTTCAGATTACCATGTATTAAGAAGAAGCCGCAATGGGCAACTCCTGAGAAGAGAAGTTGAACCCAAGCTAGCCACATCTAAGGACATTGTCAGTTATAGGAATCCGCCTAATGGTGGTATTCCATATCTAACAAAAAAAAAAAAAACAAAAAAAAAAAAAAAAAAAAAGCTAAAACTACAGCAGAACTGTTCTCTTGCCTGTGTCTTCACAAAGGAACAAATCTTACTGGAGCCGATTGGCTAGCTGCAGCCAAAGAGGGAAGGTAGGCTCCAGCCCCTGCATTCACTTCTGAAATTGTTCCTGTCTAGTTAAAGGGGCGGATCGCCTACCCAAAGTTACCAGTAACCTGTATTGGATGACAGAGAAAGTAATTATACAATTGTCTAAACCAGATTGGCTGCTTTCCTATCCCAATAAAAGCAGTCTTACATAGTAAACTTATGTCTATCCCACGAATTTTGGAATTTCCTTCCTGTGTTATCTCCTTATTCTTAGGAAGGAAGAATTCAGTGGTTGGACCTGAGGTCCTAGTGTTCCACTGCAAAGAACATGACATCTTATACTAAATACAGATCTGAAAGACAAACCAATCATATAAATCTAGATCATGTTCTATTACAAGCACGTGTTAAGATTTCATTAGAAGTACTAACTCATTTACCACAAAACATAATCAGTGCAGCTTTATACCAATGAAACCTGGTAAGGAGTCTTTTTAGCCCTTTGAATGCTAGAGGCCTCTTAAGCACACTGCAAAGCGATGTACTGGAGAGGTTAATAGCCTCTAAGGTTCTAAATATATGTGGTTAATTTCCTGCAATCAACCCTAGATAAAGTGAACTTGCTGATAATTAGATCTGCATACGATAGGGCAGCAAAGCCCTTCCCTTGAATTCTGAACACCGAAAAACAGGAATGGCTTCCTTTATACCAACTCAACCATCAATGGTGCATTTTTCTGCATTAACCCTTTGCACTCAAGGGGGCACACAGCACTGTGTTTTGTACCACTGTGGCATTCAAAGGGTTAAGTGGGGAGGTCTGATCACCATAGTAATGCATCATTACAGAAAATATTTTAAAATAGAGTTCATTTCAGGCTGTTTTCAGGATATTCTCACGAGCACACATGAAAGTCAAACATGAAGGTCATTAGCACAGTTGGATTTTGTCAAAATGATTCCCTGACCATTTCATCCAGCTGAGCTTGTCCCAATATATCTTTAACACCAGCAATGTTGGGGGGATGTAAAGACATGCGGACGAAACTGCTGACCTGAGGTATTATTACTAAATCAGTGTGCACTGTTGAAATTGGTACCATTTTAACCCCTTCAGTGCCAGAGGCTTGGGCCATTGCCTGTACCCTGCAGACCAGACACTTTTTCAGCATTTTTGCTATCCTTCCGTTTATGCTTGATTTCCTCTGGGGATTTTTAGTTAAAGGGTTAGTAATGTCCACTAACAACGTGCCCAAGTTTGAATCAGTAAAGTTTTTAAGCAGTTATGGTGCTGTTTGTAAAGTCTGTACCTTTACCGTTCGTTCTCAAATCTGTTCTGAAGTCTCCCCCTCCCGCCCCTTTCCATCAAAGTACCTGTAAGTCTGTTGGAGCTGACTTCGTGTCGGCCGACACGATGGCTCCTATAGAGGCACAAACTTCAATGCAGGCTATATGAAAGCCTGCCCCCCTAGCAGTGATGTGTCATTCTTCTTTCTTATAAAGCCATCCGCTCGCTCTGGAGCTTGGAGTGACGTCACCAGCACGCAAGAAGTACTCTCCCCCCTCCCATCGGGTATTTCATGAGAGCGTGCATCCAGGACTGCAATATAACGGGCACACGCTTGATCTTAGGATTTTTAAAGATGGCGCCCGGGCTTCGCTTGCCAGTAAACTTTAACAGGTAATATCTTGTGAATGAATTTACCCTCAACAAAACTATTAATAGCGATTGACTTTATATAGCATAGTGAATGCTCAATAGAGTTTTCAAAGTAGGACAATACTAACACTTTAAATATGGAAAACTATATATTGTTTTTTTCAGAACGAATTGAGCTTTCTTGTGGTACCTTATATAAAGAGAATTTTACATTGTGCAAAAAGTTATGATGTCATAATGACAAAAAAAAGTGAAAATTGACTCATTTTGCTAAAATCACATACTATGTATCAAAAACATTTACCTTGATTGAAAAAGTTTCAATTATTTGAAAAAGCCCAGAGTCCCCCGAGTAAAAAAAATACCAAATTTGTATAGTTTTACCTAAGTCCAAGGCTAGCGTAGAGCCCTAATCACCAGCAGCGCAAAATGACATTTTCAACTTTATAAACTAAAATGCGCATTCTAGGGTTTTTGTGGTAAACCTACCCTAAAACAGTGGAATAACTATATAAAACTATATATTTCTGAAAAGTAGACAACCTGCCACATCTAATGAGGGGTAACTTGCCTTCTTGCCCCAAGCCTGTTGTGCCCAAATGCTTCCAGAAGGTGGCACTATAGGAACAAAAAAATGGCATTTTCTTACATTTCTGCCCCTTCAACTGTACTGAAATCTGTGAAAAATATGGAATTTACTACTGTATTCATTAGCTAGTGCTCTTGGGAGAAAAATTACACCCCATTGGTATGGGTTCACCTACCACAGGGGATGCTAGAAGTGCAAAAAGACACCTACTACAACCTCTAAATTTTCTAACATTTTCTCAAACATTACTTGTCTATACAAAAATGGTTATAACAACTAGAGAAGTAAAGAAAGGCTACACAAACCATACCATTTTGGAAAGAAGACAACTTCTCACATCTAATGAGGGGTGAATTGCCTTCTTACCCCAAGCCGGTTGTGCCCAAATGCTTCCAGAAGGTGGCACTATAGGAAAAAAATGGCATTTTCTTACATTTCTGCCACTTCAACAGTACTGAAATCTGTGAAAACCATGGCATTTCCAACTATATTCATTAGCTAGTGCTCTTGGGAGAAAAATGACACCCCATTGGTATGGGTTCACCTACTACAGGGGGCGCTACAAGTACCAAACTACACCTATTGCAACCACTAATTTTTCTAACATTTTCTCAAACATTACTTGTCTGTACAAAAATGGTTATAACAACTAGAGAAGTGGAGAAAGGCTACACAAACCATACCATTTTGGAAAGAAGACAACCTGTCGCATCTAATGAGGGGTGAATTGCCTTCTTACCCCAAGCCTGTTGTGCCCAAATGCTTCCAGAAGGTGGCACTATAGGAAAAAAAATGGCATTTTCTTACATTTCTGCCCCTTCATCTGTACTGAAATCTGTGAAAACCATGGAATTTCCAACTGTATTCATTAGCTAGTGCTCTTAGGAGAAAAATGACACCCCATTGGAATTAATCGACATACCTTAGGGGTGCCAGAAGCGCATAACTACACCTACCTGTTTGCTTCTTCGAAAATGGCTGCTTGTACTAAAATGTCCATAACTGTTAGAGACATGAAGGAAAGGTCTAAAAGGTATACCATTTTGGAAAGTAGACATTCTCCCGCATCAAATGAGGGGTTACTTGCCTTTCTACCCCCTGGGCTGAAGTGCACAAATATTTCCAAAAGGTGGCGCTATGGGAATAAATACATGTTTTTTTATATTTCCACCACTTCAAAGATACTAAAATCTTTGAAAACCATAACATTTCCTGCTGTATTCAGTACCTGCTACCAACATGAGAAAAATGGTAGCCCATTTGTGTGGGTTAACATACAATATGTGGGTGCTAGGAACACGTACGTAAACCTGACACTTTTGTTTCTTAAATATCTGCTTGCACTAAAATGGTTATAACCATAATAGATATGCAGGAAAGGTAGAAAACAATACCATTTTGGAAAGAAAACAACCTGCCGCATCTAATGAGGGGTCACTTGCCTTAATACCCAAAGGCTGGTATGCACAAATGCTTCCAGGAGGTGGCGCTAATGAAAAAAAAAGGCATTTTCTTACATTGCTGCCCCTTCAAATATATGGAGCTCTGTGAAAACCATGGAATTTTCAACTGCATTCGTTAGCTAGTGCTCTTAGGAGTCAAATGACACCCCATTGGTATGAGCTGAACTACCTTAGGGAGTGCTAGAAGTAGAAAACTACACCTACTACAAACTCTGGTGTTTCTAACATTTTCTCAAACCTGACTTGCCTGTATGAAAATGGCTATAACACCTTCAGAAGTGAAGAAAAGGTAGATAAACTATACCATTTTGGAAAGAAGACAACATGCCGCATCTAATGAGGGGTCACTTGCCTTTTTACCCCTAAGTTAGTTGGAACAACTATTTCCAGAATGTGGTGCTACAGGAAAACAAACAAACATTTCTTTTACACTTCAGTCACTTCAAAGATACTAAAATGGTTCAATGGCGTGGGATTTCCTAGGAGGACTTCTTGCCAGCCTAAGAAAAATGGTACTCAACTGCTGTGAGTTGACATACCAATTTGAGTGACAGGAGCGTAGCTACCAGTGAAACAGGAATGGGAAAGCAAACAGTGTATGTGTGATTTTATGGCTAACAGATGAAAGAAGCTAGGGCGTCAGCCAGTATACGCGCGGACCTGTGACTACCAGTGTAACAGTGTGGGAGGGTGAGGGATTAGGCAGTGTGTGTGGGTATGAGCAGAGGAGCAAGGATGGTGGTGATGGTGGGGCAGTGTCTGAGAGTGTGTATGGGGGATCTGTGACTACCAGTGTGCACTGTATGTCCCCCTCATACAAAGTTTGATTCCCAGACTGAATTTAGTGCATACTGGTACTTTGAGTCTACCAATAGGCAGTGGAAACAGGCTGGGGAATGGGACTGCCAGTTGACTGTGGAACCAGGCAGGGGAATACGGTACGTGTGTGTGGGGGGGGAATCGGAGGCATTTTTTGTGCATGCCACAAGGGTCCCAATGCACTGCAAAGCAATGCGTTGGACCCCCTGTTGCACACAAAGAGTTTTTTTTTTTAATTATTATTTTGTATTCATACCTCGTTGGGGAGGCGGTATCAGGAACATTCCTGGTGTCCCCCATCCAGGTCTAAAAACAGAATAATGAAAAAAAAAAAGTGTGTGTGTGTTACAGGGGGTCCAACGTATTGCAAAGCACTGCGTTGGACCCCCCCCCCCCCCGTGGCACGTGCATTTTTTGGGGCTTTTCCCCCCAATATTTCTTTGTAGACCTTGTTGGGGGCATCAGAACCCATACAATGAGGTCTAAATAAAAAATAAAATGGGGAAAAAAAAATAATCCTTTGGGTGCCACAGGGGTGTCCAGTGGATTGCAAAGCAATGCATTGGGCCCTGTGGCACACAAAGGGTTAAAAAAAATTTTTAGCGTTACTTTGTATTCAGATGGCCATCAAACAAGCTCTGATCACAAAGTAATGATAAAAAGTCGTGTGTGTGCCACAGGAAGAGGGTCTGCATTGAACCCCTCTCCCAGTGGCACACACAGGGTTAAATTTTTTTTAATTTATCTTTTTTTATTATATACCTCATTGAGGGGAATCAGGACCCCCCTGATCCCAGCCCAATGAGGTCTTAGTAAAAAAAAAAAAATATATATGTCTACAAAAGAAGTGACCCTGTGAGTGCCACAGGGGTGTCCAGCGCATTGCAAAGCAATGCATTGGATCCTTGTGGCACTCCGAGGGTTAATTTTTTTCTATCGTTACTTGGTAATGAGAGCTTGTTGGGGGGCCATCAGGACCAATCCTGATGACCCCCCAACAATCTCTGATAACAAAGTAATGATAAAAGCCCTGTGTTTGCCGCAGAAGGGGGGCTGCATTGCCCCCCCCGTGGCACACACAGGGTTAATTTTTTTTAAATTTACTTATTTTTATTATAGACCTCATTGAGGGGTATCAGAACCCCCCTGATCCCCCCAATGAGGTCTTACCAAAAAAAAAAAAAAAAAAAAGTTATCAAAAAAAGTGTCCCTGTGAGTGCCACAGGGGTCTCCAGAGCATTGCAAAGAAATGCATTGGACCCTTGTGGCACTCAGAGGGTTAATTTTTTTTATCATTACTTTGTAATCAGAGCTTGTTGGGGGGCCATCAGGACCAATCCTGATGGCCCCCCAACAATCTCTGGTAACAAAATAATGATAAAAGCCCTGTGTGTGCCACAGGAGGGGGGGGTGCATTGGACACAGGGTTACATTTTTTTTTTTTTTTTTTTGTAATTATAGACCTCATTGAGGGGCATCAGGATCCCCCCTGATCCCCCCAATGAGGTCTTTAAAAAAAAAAAAAAAATCCCCCCTAAAGAATTGACCCTGTGACAATTGACCCCTGCGGCACTCACAGGGTTACTTTTATGATTATTTTTTTTTATTATTATTTATTTTTTAACTTTTCAGACCTCGTGGGGGACATCAGAACCCCTCCTGGTGTCCCCTCAGTCATTGATCTCCCAGCCGATAGGCTGGGAGATCAATGAGGCGATCGCAGGAGAAAAAGCTCTCCTGCCCTTCTCTCCTACCACCAGTAGGAGTGAACAGGACCGGGGAAACTTCCCTAACGTCATCGGTGACCATGTCACCGATGACGTTGGGAGGATTCCCCCGGTCCCGCCCACTCCTACCCGGAAGTTCGGGTAGGAGAGAGGAGGAAGGAGAAACTTCGTTTCTCCTTTGTGTTTATTGATCTCCCAGCACGATCGGCTGGGAGATCAATAACTGGGGAGGCATGAGGAGTGATCCTCATGCCTCCCCACGAGTGCCAGGAGTTTTTTTTTTAATGCGGCCACTGCATGCCGGTTATACCGGCTCATGCAGTGACCGCATTTCACTCTTACGCCGTACGAGCGTGGCACAGCAGGTACGGCTGTGTCCACTCGTACGGCGTAAGTAGCTGGCACTCTAGGTGTTAAAGGAACACTAATGCCTACAAATTATCTGGGGCTATACAGGTTTAAATACCATGTACTCCATGCTAGTCTCTAAAAATTCTGTTTTCTGAGGCCTAAAATCATCTCTTATACATGCTCTGTGGGAACTTCCCATTTTCCAGGGCTCCATACCATAGCAGATTTAATACGGTGTGATTTTTTCTGCATTGCCTTTAAATGGACAGAGGTAATGCAACAAACTTTCTGAATAGAAGGACAGCATTAACGCTGCACAGCCATCCAAAATGTGTCTACATAGGATAGTCTACACATGGATTAAAAATGGAAGTTTACTATTAGATTTGAGGTATCGGTCATAAAATACCTGCATTTTACAGATGCTAACTGAAGTATGTGATATCTAAAATCATATAGACCAAGTTGATTCTAGTTGCCCGTGTCCCTTTAAGAGATCTACAAGATGTAGATCAAAGGCAACATTAAGTAGTAACAGCAAGTTGTTTTTTTTTCCTTACAAAAAGTATAGTTACAAGGCTTTTTCTGCTGAGGGAAACGAGTACTCCCACTGATGAAAATATTTTTCATCCAAAGCTATACAGCTCAAACTGTTAGTAGCGCTACTGAGCAGCTAGTCGCCAGATGGGGGATTATTTGATACAACATTTTTTAAGGGTGGTAGTTCCGCCTTAAAATCAATAGGATTTTTTTTTTATTTTTAAACTATGTCCCTATAATGCAGATGGATTGCTCCAGTATTGCTTCAGTTCTTCTTACTACATCAGCCCCTCAGTGTTTTGGATTGCATTATGAAGCTTAATTGCTTGGAAGACAAAAAGAGGTCTCTGCAACCAATTTTCTTTCATTGAGTTAATATAATAATATTCATATGGAAATCACAAAAATGAAAACTTTGTTTTAGTCACAACCGATTCTCATCCCATGACTAAGAGCAGGTATTGTAGTACTTGCCTGCATATGTGTTTGCCTGGTTTAGTAGGTCTGTGCATGCGTGCATGTCAGCAAATGCTCGAATTCCTAAACAGTTGGATGGGTGAAGCTGAGATTCCAAGAATTCACAACAAGTCTTCTTCACATCCTGGAGTTGCAAGAGACTAGCTGCTGGCAGAAGAACCTGTAGGAAACACGTGGGATAATAAGACTATGACCAAGTGAACATATTTCTGGTCTTGAATAAACTGCATACATCTTTAACTCTATGGTTGTGAAAAGATCTCCAGCACAATGTTTCAAGTACATTTGAGACCTCTTTAGCATGCAAGGAATTAACTAAACATATAGGGGACATGTAACAACTTTGAGGTTGAAAGGGAAATTTAATCAAAGAATAAGTGGCTCTTCCTTGTTAGGTAGATTATGTGTCCTTCAAACAGAAGTCAGGTATATTTGTATACAATTTTTTTCGCCGTTTCTAGCATCTTATAGTCCACTGCAGGTTGGTTAAAAATAGAACCTTATTACAATCTATTTAGGCCCATGGATTGTCATTATTTGCTCTGAAGAATCACCTAGATGCAAACTTCAGAGATCCCTGCACACAGAAAACTGCATATATAATGCAAAATATGAATAGATATGCTGAACTGCTGTTCAACAAGTTAGAGCCACTTATTCCTAGGGTTTCAGTTGAACGAAAGCCTTATTAGCATTGATGCTACATGGAGGAGATAGCCACCCACAGATAAGTGAATTTTTACTTGCAGATAAACCCTTTTCTCCTCTTTGTCCACCGACTACTGGAGGCCCAAATGAATATACTTCACATTTACCCTATTATATTTTATCTCTTGAGAGTCCGTCTTTTTTCTGACATTGCATTGGTTGAGAGACAGGTGTAATGGTGACATTTAAACGCAGCGAAAGACAAAAATCAAAGATAAGGAGGGTAAGATAGAAGATCTTTACTAAATGCATGTGCGTATAGCGCCTTCCTCCCAAAACTTGCGTCAGCAGATGTGGGAAAACTTATAACTCATATCAGTGCTCTGTAGTAACATCACATTTGTTGGCCCATGAAATATTCAATGCTTTAGTACAATTGGCCTTGATTCTAAATGGCAACAGTTTTTTCCTGGCAATATAAACCTGTGTGATAAAACTTTTGAGTGCAAAAATAGTCTGTCCTCTGAGGGTCTCATAGCATGTTGCATTCAATGACAGTTTAAAGCAGTAGTTCTCAAATGTATCCTCAGACATCAAGCAAGTCAGGAGTTTAGGATTTCACTTCTTGTACACAGGTGAGAGAATCAACATGACCACCTCTAACTTACCTTTTCTCAAGTAGCGGAATCCTTAAGTACTGGCTTGTTAGTGGCCCTTGACAACAGGTTTGAGGACTACTGCTCTGAAGAACGGGGATTTGTATGAAACACTTAAGAGGCCTGACAACATCTGTAGTGTTTAAATTCCTGACAATCACACACTGGAAATCACGGATGTCTTGATATTGTGGAATCCACACAGACAACCTTTCAAAGAAAATCTGGTCTGGTTTTGACCACCTTAGATTTCTGAAAGATGAGAAATGGAGAAATTACACAAGGATGCCCTGATCCTTTAAGCAGCTGA
Source organism: Rhinophrynus dorsalis (assembly GCA_037306005.1). Lineage (NCBI taxonomy): Eukaryota > Metazoa > Chordata > Amphibia > Anura > Rhinophrynidae > Rhinophrynus > Rhinophrynus dorsalis. Next base: position 137,382,817 of record CM074718.1, read on the forward strand.
TAATACCAACAGAACACAGTTCTATAAGCCAGGAACCTGAGAGAAATAAAATCCAAGGGCTCTAAAGGATGATTTTGAAGTACCAAACTATGGTAACAGACAGGTAGGGTCTCTCTATATTCAACCCATGCTACGGTAAATCTTTAAATTGGTTTCATAGCTTTCAACACAGGATGCATTACTCATTTCAATAGACTTTCTTTAAAATCATGGCCTCAGCCTCCATGCAGTTTGACATTTTAAGCAGGACTGAACAGCAGTCCCATATGGGCTGGTGTACTTCTATTAAAATGGTGGTAAGACTTCCTTTCTGATCTTTTGGAGGTTCCTAGGTAGAATGGCCCCACGTTTAGGAGTCCTTGGATCCAAAGAGCGTGGGGAGGTTTGAGCTGCAACATTGTTATGTCAGGATGCCATGAGGAAATCTGTCCCCTCTAGGCTAGGTCCATGGTAATTTTACCTCAAATAGCCTAATATCTGCATCTAATTAAGGCTTGAAAAGTATCATTAGAAGGAAAAAATGAAACCCTGCAATACTAGTACTATATTCCACATGATCATCTAGGTCCTAATGTGGAAGGAAGGATACGAAAACTAAAAACTATAATAATGCAGGAAACTGGGCATCCAGCAGTTAATAGCAATCAAAATATTGGTGGAAACCCAAGTGATACACACCATCCAATTAAGATAACCCTCTCCTATGTGATTTGTAATTGAAGCAAACCAGATTATGCCCCGGCAGTACATGCTCCTCTATATCATTTGCATAATTAAAGAATGATCCCTTCTATTGAAAGTTATGTGTTTTGATATTGTATATAGAGTGCATGGGGTTTATCTTTACTTGAGCCGCAGTCCTATCTTGTATTTCCACCGATATTTTGATTGATATTAGCTGTTGAATGCCCAGTTTACTGTATTTTTTTAGATATTTTTTGCATTTAATAAAAGTTTAGTTTTAGGGTTCTTCCTTTTACGTTAGGTCCTAGACTAATCACATGGAATAGCCAATATAGTTTACTAGTACTGCAGGGAATCCTTTTTTCTTTTCATAACTGGTCTCTATCTTCCCGGTAGCACCTTGTAGACAACCAGTGATTTTACTCATTAGGTCTGGAGTTATTTTCGGGTTGAATGTATGAGTACATACTTTATATTGTTTTGAAAAGTATCATTCCCTGATTATTATAGTAACCGGCAATTTCTTTGAAGACATTTTAGAGGACTACAAAACAAACGAAAATAAAAAAAAAAAAAAAGAAAGAGAGAGAGAGAAAAGAGAAGAGGGGAAAAAAATTACAGAGTGAAATTCAAATTTGAATTTCAGTTTGACACCCTTAAAGGGTCAGTAACGTCCCCTAAAAAATATTTAGATTTAGGTAGAGATTGAAACAATAAACGAATTGCAACAAACCCTATTTCTCAAACCACTATGGTTTGAGAGATGTAGGGATTCAAAGTTCCCCTAGCTGACAGCAGGAGATCCAGGTCCGGTGACCAGCAGGAGGCTCTGCAGCAGAGACGAAATCACAGTACTTAAAAATAATTAATTAATTGGAAAGGTCTACAAAATGTACTTGCAAACCAGGCACACTTTGTAGATCGTTCCAATTAATTATTTTTAAGTACTGCGATTTCGGCTCTGCTGCAGAGCCTCCTCGAGTAGTACGACTCGAATCTCCTGCTGTCAGCTTTACAGATGACATCAGGAGAAGGGGAGGGAAGGGGGGGGACTTTGAATCCCTATATCTCTCAAACCATGGAGGTTAGAGAGATAGGGTTTGTTGCAATTAGTTTATTTTTTCAATCTCTACCTAAAGCTAAAAAAATTTTATGGGACATTACTGTCCCTTTAATGTCCTTAAAGAGGAACTTTCAGTTCATACCTAGTCACCACGCATTCATTATATGGCGACTAGCTTTGAAATAGAGGTCTTACTTTTAAAAAATAGCCCAGTGTAAACGAATCCTTCCCGTTTGGAGACCAAAACCCAGGCTACAGAGCAGACATCTTGTCTGTGCACCTGCGCTGTCAGTCCCGGTCTCCACTGAGTAGCACTGCAGTGTACCATATGGTTACCGGAAAGAACTGAATGCGCAGGAGAGCAGACCGCAATAACCTGTCCGTAAGTCCCCAAACGGGAAGGATTCCTTTACACTGGCCTTTTTTAAAGGTAAAGAATCTATTTCAAAGCTAGTTGCCATGTGTTTAATGAATGCATGGCGACTAAGGGCCATATGTTCAAAGGGATAACGACAAAATTGTTGCATGAAAGACAAATATAAGTAGTTAAATGCATGGACATATTTTCTATAGAGTATACGACAAAAAAGCTAGTAATGTCCGTTGCGTACTCCAGAATCGACGGGCAAAGGGGCGGGGAAAGGGCATGACTAAACTATTCTCCACTGTCGTAGAGAGGAAAAGAAAACTTGTCAAAACTAACGACAAAAAATGTCTTTCAAAAGACAAAATTTGTAGGTTAAGAAAAAAGTGGAGGGAATATGTTCTTAATATGAGAATTTTTGTCTTAAGTTAAGACATTTTTTCGTTAGTTAAGACATTTTTGTCATTGGTTAAGATATTTTTTTTTCTGTTACATACGACAATTTCAGTCAGGACAAACGACATATTTCCAATCACAACCGACACGTTCTGAAAATATTAATGATCCCAACGACACCGTACTTTGAAAAGACGTTACAAATGACAAAAGCTATTTCGCTACTTCTTTGAACATATGGCCCTAAGTATGAACAGTTCCGCTTTAAATAATGCCAGCCAAATCTCCTCATGAGAAAGCAGCAAGACACAGATGTGCGTTTCCAGCCTTTTACAGACCTCAGCAGGGATATGCTGGAAACTCCTCAAGGTAAAGAAAACAGGTGTTCCATCCTGCACTGCACACCTCAGACAGAAAAACATACTAATGAACGAGGTTACATATGACCTCTGTTCTGGCAGAACTGCCACTCTCCTCAGATGTAGCGGTCAGCTGCTGCTGTTGGGTCTCTAACTCCCTGTTCACTCATGCTTCACCAGAATGAATGGTGGAGAAATGGGACATCTTGTGAATGGGTAGAATGTGGAAGACAATGACTTCAGCTCTAATAAGTCCATGGATGGCCATGTTCCAAAATAACAGTGAAATAATGTATAAGACCCTTAACCAAAACTGCCTGTCTCCTGAGTAAGGACAACCCCCCCCCAAAAAAAAACAAAAAACAAATTACACAAACAGCGCTAGATATCAAAGGATAGGGGAGGAGTAAAGTCTGTTCAGATTTAAAGCGCTCTATTATTTGGTGAAGGTATATTTAACTTCCTGGCGCATGTGACCCCCAACAAAACAGAAAGAGTATCACCTCCTAAGACAGACTCTGCATTGTCTATTCTTTGGAGTAGAATAGACTCACTTTGAATGATGTTATCAAACATTAAAACTTTATATAAAGTGACAGGTCTACTTTTAAAACAGGCATAATAGGCCTGTGGAGGAGGATACTGGAAGTTTTTATGCCAAAAATTCAGTTGGGGAACCACAATCTGCCCACAACAGTCATAAAAACACATACCTTTGCAGCAGATTAGGATCACTTGGCACATGTACCCACATTGTATGTGTGTAAAGGCATTGGTTATTTTCATAACATTGTGCATTTTTCATTGCATATTAATAATTTGTAATTCATCATCCCTGTAGGGAGATTTTTTATAGCAATCCTTTTTTTTTTCCCATAATAAAATATCCTATATAATAAAACACTAGCAATGTTTGTCAGAAGCCGTCATGAGCATTAGAGACTGTGCGCGTTCAGTCAGTCTCTACTGCGCAAGACTGCATAGCCTGGAGCAGTGAGGTAGCAGTCCCCTAACCCTTTGAATGCCAGAGACGTACCCCTCTGGCATTCAAAGGGGCAAAGTTACCCAGACCTTGGCCCGTGTACACGGGCTTTTACGCTAGTATAGATTATTCAATATATATATATATATATATATATATGATCCATTCGTTTTGGCTTTTATCTTGTGCTTTGAGAAAGCAGCTGTAATGCTGTGAAACATTAGCATCCAGCCTTTATACTACATTTTTAACAATTTTTAAATTATTTTGTAATAATTAAACATTTAACATTTGGGAGACAGCCGTTGTGTTTTGTCCGTTATTTGTCTGCAGGATATCATAGCCCAGCTGACTGAATCCGAGTGGAGACGTAGATATTTCTCCACAGGCTTGTTTGTCAGACTTGCTGATATCAGCTATCTGACCACCGCTGAACGTGAGTACAATAGTTCACTTTTGATATTTAATCTTTTGTATGGCAATATTACACCATAGGCGCTCTCTTTCTTTTGTTTATCTTATATCACATTTGGATTCGTGTGCCACTCGGGGGGAGTGTGTTTTAGGAGAGCAGCCCAGACAAGATGTGGAGCACCACCTTCCATACTGTTTCTAGGGACAGATGATCATCCCCAGCTGCCTGTTTGCTGGATTTGGCGAATGCTAGAGTCCAGCCATTAATTTTGTGAGTACACACCTAGGGTGTTGGTGACGGCCATTTGATCGCACACAGGGGCGCTTGTGGTCACACACACACAACTTTTTCTTGTTGTCTCCCCGGAGGGGAGTCGTCTGCTGCCATGGGTGGTGTGAAGAATGACGTGTATCGCGTCAAAAAGGGGCGGGTCTTAATGAGAGTGCCGGAGGAGGGCTTAAAAGAAGGCTGGGGGGAAGGAGCTACACCGGGGGAAAAAGTGGAAGTGTGTAGAGTTTCAATAGAAACTCCCCACATCCGGAGGACTCAGCCTCTGCCCTGGAGACCCGGTAAAGCAGTGCCAAAACCGGAGTCTCCGGGGCAAATCCGGAGAGTTCCCAAGTATATATATTCCCAAGTTATATATATATATATATATATATATATATATACACACACACACACACACACACACACACACACACACACACACACACTGGTATGCTGTATTACATGTCACTGATCTAAAGAGCATCATAAACAAAACATACCCTGCATTGCCATTTCTATTTCGTTAACCGTGCCACTACTTACTCATTTGCATAGCTGCTTCCCAGTTCAACTGGCTTTGCTCCCAAAGGGAAGTCAACTGCTGAATACAACAGGACCCACCTCACTGGTGATTATATGAGCAATGCATTCCTGTAATATTGAGCTTCCTCTGTACTGCAGCTGTTTGGTTACAGAAGCTGCCAGACTGGTCTAATCTAATAAACTTGTGGCAATGATGAGCAATTAAACCTTCTCACATTACAGCAACATCAGAAGAATGAGTGCGTGTGCTAGGGAGAGTGTTTGCACAGACCACACACTTATAAGCCCCCCTCCCAAAGCAGGAAACATGAATAGTATGTATAAATTATGCAAAATAAAAGTTATTTAGGGTTTAATTTGTACCACTAATATACAATCAACATCAAAAGGTGATTTGTTGCAATCCAGAGCACTGTGGGCACCAAATCTGCTTCTGCAGCAGGAAACTATGGGTTGTATTCAAGAAACAATGGGGTCTAATCTTCAAACAAAGAATGGCTGAATGCACAAAGTAAACCTGCAATTTATTGGATGCTTTTTCTGCTGTTTATTGAAAGGATTAATAAAGAGGAGACATAGAGAGGGCAAACTGAAATTCCCATTGATTTAAATGGGGAACTAAAACTAGTCAGAGAGGTCTCCTACACATTGCCTTGAAATGTGTCACAGACCTCACTAATACTCAAAGGGGTTAAAAGCTCCATTTAAAGCAAGTGGAATTTGGGGATTTTTTTTTTGTCCCCGGGATGTATTTGCTTTGCTCCAAAATGGCCCCTTCCTGAATACAAGCACGCCTCCATAAGCCAGAGGTGAATGAAATGTTTGCGTAATACAGACATGGCTGACTGGCATTGACATTTTACAGTGCACAGAAACTTAATTTTTGCTTGAAGGTGATCAATGCATACGCAGTGATTTAACATAGGTAAAACAATTATTCTTTACTCTAACAAGATGCTTTTAATGCAGTGGTTCTCAACCTGTGGGTCAGGACCCCTTAGGGGGTCGTATGACGATTTGCAAGGGGTCGCCTAAAACCATCAGATATTTATCTTTCGATTCATAACAGTAACAAAATTACAGTGATGAAGGAGCAACGAAAATAATTTTACTGTTGGGGTCGCCACAACTTGAGAAATTTTATCAAAGGGTCGCGGCACTAGAAAGGTTGAAAACCGCTGTTTTAATGGATCTCAGGAGTGCAAAAAATACAAGCGCAGGGCTGGTGTAAGCACAGGGCAAAACAGGCAGTCGCCTTGTGTGGCGGTATCAAGGTGGGGACAACAGCAGGGCCTTTTCCACATGAGGGCAAATGTCCTGCCTCTTGCTCCTTTTTCACAGGGTTTCATTGTATTCATATTAAGGCACTAGTTATCAGAGCTCCTTAACCCTCTGAGAGCCAGAACAGCATCACAATGCTATGGGCACCCCTCTAGCACTCAAAGAGTTAACAGTGAGGTGGGGGGGCAGTCTAAAGGTTTGCTCAAATGCCCTTGCACAAGCCCTGAGCAGATGCTAAACATCCAGTAATAGGTTAAGTTTTTTGGGTTTTTTTGGAAAGTTTGTAAATTTGTATGAACTACCTAACCCTTTCAGTGCCAGAGGGGTACACAACCCATTGAAGTGCGTTGCATACCCCTCTGACACTCAAAGGGTTAAAAAGCAAAACAATGGAGGGGGGTGTTCGTGCTCCTATACGATCTTCCAGCTCATGTGTTTTTAATGCTGCTTAGAATTCATCACTGACATCTGGAGTTACAATATTATTTACCCATTTCATTTTAGCCACTTGGAAGTGGATTCATGAACATCTCTACGAATAGTCCAGATTGAACCCATATTGAGAAATAAACTGAAGGTGATAGCTAGAGACTTGCTTTATGATGTTCAAACTATTTTAAAAAGAACAATTACATTCACTCTTTAACTATGTTGATATAGTCCAGAACGCTAAGTAAGCATTCAGATTAAGGAAATGGTGCCCTCAGTCTGAACGCTGAACAGCATTTCCATAGCTACTGAAGCTGTATGGAAGGTGTCTGTCTGATCTTCCACAGTCAGCACACTCTCAATCTTAACCAGGGTAATGGGCCCTTTCAGCTTCTACATGTATATAGCCATGGTATCGTTAGAAGTCACAGGGTACACATTTGAAAGGTTAGGGGCATGCTCCAATGCTTGACCCAGATTAAGGGGCCAGGCTGTTGTTCATAGCCTGTGCCCACCACATAAAACTCAAAATTATAAATAAAAAAATTTGGCCATTTAGAAAACAATGTGCACCTTGAACAGCTAACCTCAACTGTTAAAATGCATGGAAAATCTATACCTATATTTTTTCATAATAGAATCTAGCGAAAGGGTGCCCCTAGTGTTATAGCTGTATACTAAATGGAGACCAGTACAGCACAAAAATCCCACAACAGATTAAAGGGTTAATAGGTTATGTTGAACTACCCATTACTGTCAGTCCATGTGAATTATCCTTACTAACTAATTCCACTGTACAGCAATAAAGAAAATGTGGCCCTTTAAAATGAAAAATTAATCCGCAATGAGTTTCAGTTCACAAAAATGTATGTGTTTCAGACCTGGAATGAAAGGGAACACCCAAAAGACAGACCAAAACTTTAGGCTCATATGAAACCAGCTCTCCTGGAATTTTAAGCTCAAAGGAAACCAGCTCTCCTGGAATCTCTGCCAATCTGTGGAACCATCCATTCATTAAACTGTCTTTGCAAAGCCTTTTTACAATACGTATATGGAAATTCTAGCTCCATACGATATTAAAGCATTCCCGGAACTTAAAGGAGCTATAAACCCTATATCAAACATTGTCTAGTCAAAGCATATATTGCCCTGAATTCACACATACTAGCTTTACAGTTTAAAAGTCAGAACGTTCAAGCCCCTCATCTGATACAGTGTTGAATTCTAAAAGGTCAAGAGAAGAAGCCTCTCTCTTTTTTTGCATTGATCAGCAACTTGGAATACAATGTTACTTGCTAACCATTTCCAGTCACCTACCAACACAGAAGATGAGAAGCTTCAACAGTGAGCGAGCGAGAGAGAAAACAGACAATTGTTTACTCTGCCTAATGGGGAGTCCGCCCCTCATTGGACATATAAAGCTCAGTTATCTAATATGGGAATCCTCTCAAGAACATCAGCTTTGGACTTGTCACCTCATATATAACAGTTAGTCTACTGTTTCCTTCACCAAAACTATGACACAAACATAATGCATCATGTGACAAATAGAAAATAATTAAACACAAAATTGCCATACTTTACTATTTCAATGATTGTGAACTAAAGTGACAAAAATAATGCGTTAAAGCAGATTATAAAAAAAACAAAACAAAAACAAGACAACAACAACTTTAAAGTTCTGCGTATAAATACAGATAAAAGCAGAAAAACACATTCAAAATAGATGTAATGAAAGTTAATACAAAAAAAATATATTGAGAAAGATTCAATTTGCAAGGAAAAAAAACTGGAAGAGAAATTGGGTGTAGGAGAATGTAGCATTAGATTTGTGGTTCATACAACATTGTACTTGGCAGCAACATTTAACCATCATTTCAGCTGTTTTTGCAGTTTAACTGAGTCACAGTTATTGAAAGGAAAAACATCAGTGGGTGAATGAAACAAGAACAAAGTAAAAATACATAAAATTAACACCCCACTCACACTGAAAAGGACAGCAATCATAGAGAACGCTCTGAAATGCTTTAACCAGGGGCAAAGTTCAAAATTCTGTCACTACTCTCATTAATTAATTCACTTGAGTGTCTGTCCTGTGTTAACACAGAGGCAGACAACCTATGATAAGCCACTACTGCTGGACTACAGTTTTCAAAATACTTAGCTGACCACTGATGGAATCTGTAGCCCAACCACAACTAACAAGCCTTAAGTTACTCACCTGTGTTTTAGAATCTATAATACAAGCCTTACAGCTGAAGAATTTTTGCTGAGACATCATCCAGCAAAAATCAACTATGGGCAAAGATATAGGAACTAGTAAAGGACCATTATGAAACAAATCAAATGACATGACAAATTCTGTAATATGAAAACTATGCTTGCACTGTACACCACTCTGGTCTTTAAAGCATTAAACTGTATATCTATATAATGATAATCTATGCCTGAAGCTGGAGTGAGAGACAGGCTCCATCAGAGAAAACAAGTCAAGAGTGTGCTTTCAAGTGATAAAGTCAAGAGGAGAAAGTTATGATATGATTTTCAAGTTTCTAGAATTTCTGAACACAGCCATGCTAGTGCAAGGTACTACAGCATCTCATTGTAAACAAAAGTGAGAAGATAGATTTTCTGCTGTACTGATCTGCAAGGGTTTCACAGCATCACCAAGCACAAGTACAGTTCATCTCACAGCAGGAGCCTGTCTGAACCTAAACATTAGGGATTGAGTAGCCTTGGCACAGAGGCACAATAACTTTTGTGGTAAAGGGGACAAAAATTGATTCAGACCTAAACAGAACTAAACATACATAATAATGTATTTACAGTATACTAAATATAAATAAGTTTATTCAGTGGTATATATGAAAGCACTGTTAAGTGTGACATTTGAAAAGCCAGTTCTCAGTGACTTGTAAATAATACCCAGCCAAGTCTTTTGACTAGTTAATTCCTACTGTATTGCTCACTTGTTACTCATGTACATAGTTCCATTGAATCACTAGACTGTTGTATCTACTTTGTACATGAAATTGTATCTTAGTTGAGACAGAGCCTAGAAAATGAAAGTAATTAAAGGCTGCCATTCTGATGAACATATATCCAAGGCAATTATCAGCAGGCAACAGTTGCATCAAATGCCAAATTTTAATTTTATTCTCAATGCTAAAAAGTTAGGGTTGAAACAAATACATTGCGAATACAGGAATCCAGACAAATTTGTTTGAATGTGCTTACAGCATTTCCCAATGATCCAAAAAATTTTTATATAATACATCAAGCGAGAGAAAAGCTGAACAACATTGGGCTAGATATTAAAGCATGGTTGCACAACAGAAATGACGTTCTTTGAAGAGAAACCTCACATTTGCATACTTCAATTGTCAGCAAAGTAGAGGTGACATTCTGGAGCAAACCAAATGCATCATAGTGGGGAAAGGGTGAAATGTGCCTTCTTACATTTCCTTTTCTTCTGTATCCTTCCACAACGGAGAACAGATTTATAAAAGCAAACTGGAACAAACCACCTACACCATAGGAGTCAAATAAAAAAGTACTGTTAATTTAAACAGGCTTCTAACCTCTTGAATGCTAGAGAGGTCTCTAACACACTGAGACCTTTCTAGCATTCAAGGGGTTAAAATGTTCTATTCAACTGAATGGGCACTTAAGAATTTTTTATTTGTTCCCTATGGTGCAGTTGGTTTACTCCAGAATAACTCCAGTTCAATTGTATAAATATGGGCCCTCCAGTTGAGAAGGACCAATCAAAAGCCTTTAGAGACCTCCCTGAGAAATACCACAAGTTTTGCCTTTTGTCAGAGCTGTACAATATACATTTAGACAAAATCAAGGGCCAGGTGTGCCGTGGAGGGACAAAGAAAAAGAGACTCAAACGGTAAATTTCATCACCTTTTTTCTGTGTCCCTATCGACAGCAGAGGACAATTGGTCTTCCAAGAGCAGTGCCACATTTGGGGGGGGGGGGGGGACACAAGTATTGTGATGTAGGACTAAAGAGACTGAAAACCCCCTGGAGAGAAAAGGGGAAAAAAATAAAAATCAATGAATGGATAAGTTAGGAGGAATTTTTGTAAGATGTGCATGAAACAGGGTCATATATTGTGAATAGTAAGAATCTCTATATCTTATACATGTAGTTCTATGAACTGAAAGAGTAAAAACGCCTAAAATAGTAATGGGCTGGCCACATAGCAAATATGTATTCCACTTGATGCTAAATGCCCAAGAAGACTACCAAAGACAAGATGGGTAGATGAAATTACCAAATAAAAAGCTCAAGACAAAAGTTGACGATGATATACAAAAAGGAAGCATCACATGCAAATTATTAATCCGAAGCTATACCATACCCAGAGGCAGCCTGTCCATTGGTCCAACCATGGTGCATGCTGTTGACACGAGTGGCTACAAAGGAAACACACACACACACTAGACACAGTACACTATTCACACACACACAATGTACATACGCACACGCGCGCGCGCACACACACACACACACACACACACACACACACTTGCTGGAGAACAATGTGTTAAACAACTTTTTGGAGTGGAAAGGGTAGAGCGTTGAAAACTCAGCAAACCAGTTCTTAAAAAACATGGTCTTCTTCCTAGATTTGCCTGCATGTCAGGGGAAACAGACAATACTTTAACACTTAGTGCCAGACACGTATCCAGTGCAGTGGATAACACACATAATGGCTACTCCTGTCTCGGATGTCTTCTGTAGTGTCTGTTTTCATAACACACTTCCTTTATAAAACAGTCTAATTTTTTTTCCCCAGTCCTGCTCGTATCTGTATGCATGTTTTTTGTATTTTTTTTTCTATTATCCACATGGGCAAAGCCATACCAGTATTGTTAATAATATACAAATATAAACTTTGACTTCCAGAAATTATCTCACCCAAACAGGGACCACTGTTTGCAGCCCCTTTCTCCCAAAAGTAGCCTTTGCTGATGCCTGGTTACTGATTTGAAGGTGCCCTAAAGGTTGAGACTGACACCAGAGCAGATTTCCATTGGGGAGGCTGTAGCTTTGCTTGCCTAGGAAGTAGAGTGGAATGTGCCTTAATTTTAAGTAAGGGAGTTACATTTGCATTCTCATACATTGTGTAATCCCACCTAGCCAGTTATGCATTGGAAGCCACTGATCCCATGGATTTCCTGAAATCTTGCTTTTCCTGAAGAGAATATATGAGACACACCTCATTAGATCCAAATTATGGTGTTGTTTCTCCTTGTCACCTCTGGTATTAGGACATTTCATGGTTTAGGTGAAACTCTGTCACTATCTTAGACTTAAAGGGACACCAAATGTCCCATAAAAAAATCTTTTACTTTTATAGAGCTTAAAAAAATAAACTATGTCCCACAAATCCTCTCTCTCAAACCGCTATGGTTTGAGAGACATTCGCACTGAAAGTTCCCCCCTCCCTCCCCTTCTCCTGGAGTCAGCTGTAAAGCTGACAGCAGAAGATCTGAGTCATGTGACTCGATGAGGCTCTTCAGCAGAGACAAAATTGCGTTATTTAAAATGAACTACTTCATTGGAAAGGTCTAAAAGTGTGCCTGGTTTGCAAGCACACTTTGTAGACCTTTCCAATTAAGTAATTCTTTTTAAATAACACTATTTCAGCTCTGCTGAAGAGCCTGAGGCAGACCAAATGAAATCCCCAAAACTCATACGTTCCACAGTGGAACTCTGAGAAAATGCAGACATGCTCGAATTTAACTGGGTCTGTAACAACTCAATATGCAGAGCAAAACAGAAAAGGGAAAGTCAATCTAAGAGTAGACAATTTATTGAAAACAGTGATATAAAAACAAAAAAGTATTGAACACACATTTGCCCTTTATGCACATCACAGGATCCCTTTTCCAGTTAGCAAGTGATAGGTGTCTTCCTGGTCTCCTGCCAATTCTTCTTAGTAAACTGTGGTCCTTAGAAGTGATGCAGCTCTCCTGCTGATGGAATTTGAGGCAAACTGGAACTCTTCTGTAGCAAAGATGTAATCCACTGAAGGAAGGTGAAAATGTTAACAGTGGTTTGTTTCACTTGTGCAGGTCAGTAATGCTTCATGAAGGGCTCAGCTATAAAGCCAAACTCCTCCGACAAGGAGGATGCTGTAGGGGCGGAGCGGAGGAAGCTCACAGGGGTGTCGAGTGAAACTACAGACTAGCCCAAAAAAACTGTGGCTTTCTCTATTCTATTTTATATGTATTGAGTTCTTAAAGACCGAGTTTGCCTCTCAAGTGGACAAGGCCACTTCTTCAACTCTAACCTGCAGCATTACTAAAGATAAGCCATTCCATCCATCATCATCATCCCAATTTCATCTCATTTAATTCATTAACTGAGCCAGTAACAGAACATATTTATTTTCCTTAGCAAGAGATTCTGGACAATATTAACCTTTTAAATTATTATTAGTTTCTTATATTTGATGTAATTGTTATCGGTGCACATTCACAGTTTAATATCTTTTAATAAATATTTAAAAAAAATTGGGGGGGGGGATATATATACTATTTATCTATCACTTGATAATATTGTTTTCACACCTTAGGTTGGTACTTTCTGCCTATTTATGGATTGCAGGAGAGGTTAACACTTGGAACCCTGTTTCCAATATATATGCTTGAATACACAAAGGTTACATAGCTGCTCCCCTCTAGTTAGATTTGAGACACTAACCCTACCGAGCTAGATAGCGAGAAGAAGTAGAAGAAAACTCCTGTGAGCACGGACCGAACAGGATTCCCACGTCCGGCCACAGGAACAAAGCATGGTCACTTTACCTGGGTGGGAGAACTGTAAGCTATATGGACAAAGAGAAAAGGATTTAACAGGTAAGACTAAAATCCTATTTTCTCTGTCATCCAGTATAGCTTACAGGTACCATGGGGATGTACCAATGTTAAGTTCCCAGGGTGGGAAGAGAAGGAAAGGACCAAGCGCCGGTCCCCATGATACCAGAGTTCCCAAGGGACTATCCAGGACACGGAACAACCAAAACTAATAAAGTGTCAACAGACACTGATAAACGGTACACAGCACACAAGAAAAAGAGCAAACAGTTGCACAACTGATGAGCAGAGGCCTAATTCTTGTAGCCCCAGGAAGCACTAACAGACCTAGAGTGTGCAGTGATGCAAAAGGTTTACCTCTGAGCTCATAAGCCTTGCGAATGGTAGACTTAATCCAAGATACTATAGTCATCCTGGATGCCGCTTTACCAGCCCTGAGACCCTCAGGGATGACAAACAGAGCATCAGTCTGACGAACAGACTCAGTGCGGTGCATAGAAAACTTAAGGCAGCGCATAAGTGGTGATCCCTCTCCTTGTCAAATTTAGGGCCAGGACAAAAGGAAGGCACAGCAATCTCCTGATTGATGTGGAACTCCGTGACCTACCTTAGGAAGGAATTCCCGAGAGGTAACAGCCAAAAGAAAAACCATCTCCCACGTGAAAAGACAGCCAAGTACTCAAAAGGAGGCTGTTGCAAAACACCCAGAAGCAAATTGAAGTCCCACTGAGGAGTGGGAGCCTTACAGGCAGGGAAAGCATGAGCAACCACCTGGAAGAAAACCCTGACATTCGGTAAGGTGGCAATGCGTCCATGAAAAAAGACAAAAGAGTTGATGTCTGGACCATCAAGGAACTAAGGCTAAGACCTTTGTTCACACCGTCCTGAAAAAAAGAAAAGATAGCTGGAAGATCAAATTCCTGTGAGGACAGATCTCTGTCCACACACACCAAGCATGGAAAATAGACAAAACCCTATGGTAGGCCTTAGAAGAAACTGGAATGCTAGCCTGAATCATGGTGGAAACCACTGCTGAATAATAGCTCTTCCTCCTCAAGATGGTGGCCTCAACAGCTGTGCCGTCAAAGCCAGTTAGTTAATCCACATCCTTCTTCCACAGGTAACCCTGCCAAAGGAGATCCGGTCTGCGTGGCAGAGGAAACTGTTCCTGAGTGGACAAGGCCAGTAGTTCTGGAAACCAAGATTGTCTGGTCCAATAAGGTGCTATCATGATGGCTGAGGTGTTGTCCATCCTGATCTTTCGCAGTACCCTGGAGAAGCAAAGGAAATGAAGGAAAGATGTAGGCTAGCAGAAGTCTCCATGGAATCAACAGGGCATCCACCACAACCGCTAGGGGATCCTGCCATCGTGAGAAGAACATCAGAACCTTCTGATTGTCCCTTGTGGCCATTAGGTCTATACAAGGAAGACCCCACTTCTGTATCAGGAGGTCGAACACTTCCCACTCTCCGGAATCCACTTTATGTCAACTGAGGAAGTCTGCAAGGACGTTTTCTACACCTGGGATGTGCACGGCGGAGATAGCAGACACATTGTCTTCTGCCCAAGCCAAAATAATTTTGATCTCGAACCAAGCTACGGGGCTTCTTGTGCCTCCTTGCCTGTTGATATAAACCACGGCCCTGGTGTTGTTGGACTGGACTCTGACTGGGCATCCCAGCAGTTGAGATGACCAATACCTCAGAGCATGAGAGATCGCTCAGAGTTTCAAAATGTTGATGGGAAGGAGAGTTTCCTCTGGAGATCAGTGACCCTGAAAAGCTCAGGTGTCCCAATACTGCCGTCCATCATCACAATGGTCCAGTATGGGGTTACAAATGGTCTCCCCTTCTCCAGGTGGGAGAGATTCAGCCACCAGTGAAGGGTCTGTTTCACCTATGCTGAAAGGGAAAAAGGATGATCCAGAAGATCCGGGTTTCCACTGCAAACATGGATTACAAACCTCTGAAGCTTTCTGGCATGAGTCATGGCAAAGAGTACCGCTTCCATGATCGATATCATCTTTCCCACCAGAGAGGAGAACTTCCTTGCTAGAGCGGACATCCATGACAGGGCAGACGACACCTTGGAGGTGAGCTGCTGAATCGAATCCTCCATCAGATAGACCATGCTCCACAGAGTTTCGAACCGGAGTCCCAGGAACACCAGATTCTCGGAAGGAACCGGAGAAGACTTGTCCGTATTCAGAATCCAACCATGTTGGAGGAGGAATGCACCCAGAACCCGACTGAACACCTGAGGGGCAGTAGTGAGCCCGAAGGGGAGAGCAGTAAACTGGAAGTGTCCCATGTCTCAGGCAAACCTGAGTTACTGCTGACTTGCTGGATGGACAGGAATGTGCAGGTAAGCATCCTGAAGATCCAAAGATGCCAGAAACTCCCCTGGACACATTGCTGCAATGACAGAATGCAAGGACTCCATCTTGTAGTGGGTATTGACTACAAACCTGTTGAGAGCCTTGAGGTCAAGGATAGGGCGGCAGCCAGCATCCTTCTTGGGGACAACAAAAAGGTTGGAATAAAAGCCCAAACTTCTCTCCTGCTGAGGAACCTGGGCCAGAACTCCCTTGTCCAAATGAGACAGGATTGCTCAGTTGAAAAGCCTGAGCTTTTTCTGTCCACTGATCTGCAACAGAGCCTGTCCAAACACTCAAAAAGTGCTGCAGGTGACCCCCCCACACACACACCACTGGACATGGACAGGGAATCGGAGAGAAGGTTTGGTGGGTTTAGACTTGGTGGAAGTGTGTTTAGACCTCCACTGCTGCTTGGGCTTGGGGGTAAAACGCAGTGCCTGAGGCACTACCATGTTCGCCCAAAATGTTTCACCTTGTTCGGGATGAAAAAGACGATGCCTTTTTGCCTGAGGGTTGCATTTAGGAATCTGAGGCAACAGCGTGCTCTTACCCCCAGTGGCCTCACTGACGAGGGTCTTCAATTCAGGATCAAAAACAGAGGAACCCTGAAAGGGAAGATAAATCAGTGATTTCTTAGAGATCAAGCCAGATCAGCCACAGCATACACCTAGCAGTCACTGAAAAGGCTGAGGCCATAGCATCAAGCCTAACAGCATCAAAGAGTGTGTCAGTAGCATAGTGCTATCTACCCAGACAGAAGCCAGGGAGGGTCTCAATGACGCACCAATGGCAGTGAAACTAGCCTTCAAGACAGCTTCAAGCTTTCTGTCAGTTACGTCCTTAAGAGCTGAAGCATCAGCAACTGCCAAAGCAGTGGATTTAGAGAACCTGGAAATGAGAGAATCAACCTGTGGAGGAGTAGCCCATTCCACCAAGGCAGCTTAAAAGTGATACAGCTTAGAAAATCTCTTAGACAAGGCCAGGCACCTGTCAGGAGTCTTCCACTCATCCAAAATAAATTGATCTAGAGTGGGATTAGGTGGAAAAACAGAACAGGACTTCTTGCGCCTCTGAAAAACGTCAGAAGTAGCCTGAGGCTCTACAAGAGTAGAGGGAACGTTCAAGGTAGTTAAAAGGTTTGAGGTTTTTACAGTAGGAAAATGGGCAGACTAGATGGGCCGAATGGTTTTTATCTGGAATCAAATTCTATGTTTCTGTGTTTACCACCTTAATGAGACCCTCAGCAGAGGGTTCAGGGTCAGCTTCAAAGGGGTCACCATGAAATTGGGAAGAAGCATCGTCAGAACATGCACCATCCTCAGAATCCCCATGTGAGTCCTCAAGGGAAGAATCAGATAGATCAAGACTGCCAGGGGCCACAAACCTGAAAGAAGTGTGAGGTCTCAGGACTGAAGATCCCCATGGAGAAAAAAAAAGAGGAAACTGTGACACAGAGGACTTTAAGTCCTTGACCCAAGGTGACTCTTGATCATGGCTGGAAGGCCCTGGCTGAGACGCAGGGGGCCACAGCGCATTACGGGCATAAGTGACCAGAGTAACCCATGAGAAGCCCCGATCGGCATGAGGAACAGTAAGTAAGGGGGGTCAAATATGCCCTTGAGCCCTTAGCCTTAGGGCTAGCCTCAAGACCTAGTGGATCCGACATAGTACAGGAGAATAGTGTCAATACAGTAAAGGAATACCCAAATACTGTCACCCAGATTACAGAATTCACCCCAGAAACCCTAACGCACACTTTTCTGTCAAGCGAAGGGTTAACCTGAGAGAGCGCTGAGGAGACCAAGCCTTGCGTATGACACTCAGTAGAGAGGAAAAACAAAATGACGACCACAGAAAGACCTAATCGGAAAACAGCCCGCGAAGCCGGCATTTATGGGAAGAGTAGTTTCTCAATACAGAGTATCAAAAAACAGAACCAAATCTCCCCAAGGTCCACAAGACACAAACTGTTCCCAGGATATTTAAGCAAGGATAGACAAACAAAATGAACCATCCCTCGACTCAGAGCAGTTGCAGAGATATGTCCCAATATGTCTGTCCCAGAGAGATCAATGGAGCATTTTTGGTTATGCAGTAAAGCGCACCTTAAGGGAGCTGAATTCAAAAACAACATATAAAGTAAAAAAATGTCTAAAAGAGGATTTTAGTCTTACCTGTTAAATTCTTTTCCCTTAGACCATACAGGTTACTGGTAACTTTGGGTAGGCGATCATCCCCTTTAAGTAGGCAGGAACAATTCTGAGAAGTGAATGCTGGGTGGAGCCTACCTCCTCTCCTTAACTAGCAGCTAGCCAATCCCCATCCAGTAAGATTTGAAAACTAACCATCGACTAGGTAGAAAGAAGGTAAAGGAAGACTCCTGTGAGCATGAACCCGAAAGGACCCCCACGTTCTGCCACAGGAGAGCCAAGCATGGCCCATTGACAGGGTGGGAGACCAGTAACCTGTATGGACTAAGAGAAAAGGATTTAACTGGTAATACTAAAATCCTCTTTTATCTGTCCTCCAATAAAGGTTACTGGTGACTTTGGGATGTCCAACCATTAATTTTCCCAGGGCGGGAAGAAGGCAAGGACCAGGCGCAGGCCCCCCAAAATCACCAGAGCCCAGGAACGTTACACAGCAGACTGAACTCGAGCCAACGGGGCTCAAAAGAGTACTGAAGAAGATTGTCCCTTTCTGCAGTCTACCTGGGCACCTCCCTTCTGATCTAGCTGAACAGTGTTACATCAGTAAAATGGGCGGGAGGGGGAGACTTTGTCATTGAATTACACTTGAACTACAACTCTGACAGAATTGAAATAACACTCTCCAAAGTCCAAATATTATGATGATTAATTAGAGCTGCTTTTATTATGAAACATTACTATCCCTTTAACCCCTTATGTTGACTTCACATATTCTGCAAGTACATATGTACAGGCAAAATGCCTATGCTATTTTTTTCCTCTCATGTTCACCTCCCCCCAAAAACAAAACATGTCTTTGACAATAAGCTACCTGGATCTGTTAGCTGAGCATTTTCTGTTAGGAAATATGAAAGCAGGTCTAGAGATACAATGTAAAAATGAAAGTACATTAAGTACTTAATGCTGCAGACAGATTATAATATTGTATTACATCTTGCTTTGATGGCCTATCAAACAGTAAATCTGGAAACATAGAAGTATAAAATGAATAGGTAATATGAAGGTACATCCCATTCTAAAGTCCCAAAAAATAATGGCTACTTTGTATGTAAAAAAAAAAAAACATTTTTAACTGTGTAAAATGATTATATTGTTACTGTATTTTGTACAAATAGGAATATATAGGAATATATGTACTAGCAGAAAATATAAAGTCAAAGTAAAGCGTTACTAGTCCTTTAAACTACCATACCAATTTACTTTAATGGATAAGACCATAAAAGTCACAGAAGGAATTAATGATTTACTACAAGACTACAGTAACAGAGCACACAAAAAATGCAACCTGTTGAAAAGAACTATGGGCCATATTTATAGCGATAACTGGAGTTATCGTGGAGTAAACCAACTGTACCAAAGGTGACAAATTTAAAAAAACAAAACAAAACAAAACAAAAAAAAAAAAAAAAAAAGTCCATGGGAGTATATATGTTCCTTATAATGCAGTTGGTTTACTCTAGAATAACTCCAATTGGCTTCTATAAGTAAGGGCCTATGCTAGTAGATGGAACGCCGCAACGGATTTAGGATTCTTTCACACAGGCAACAGAACAGTCATAGTTCCCAGCAGGATGGTAAATTTTATTTATACATATATCACAAAAGATGCAAGGAAAGAGCTAGTAACTCTATATAATGCAATGTAAAATACACTTAATATAAGAGAAGTACAGGTGCCATTTTTCCAATACTGGGTTTATTCTTGGTTGATATTTAATATATTATATACACACACACACACACACTATATATATATATATACACATATATATATATATATATATATATATACATATATATATATATACATATATATATATATACATATATATATATATACATATATATATATATATATATATATATATATATATATATATATATATATATATATATATATATATATAGGGTGCCTAAAAAAAGGTTTCTCGATCAGTGGCTTACTTCCTGTGGCCAGTCAATAGGATGTGTGGAGCGGCATTTGAGTTGCCTAAGGGGGAAGCAGGATGTTCTACGGCTAGTGACTGCTCAGAAACATCAAGTTTTAGCTCTCTAGTGCCATTACAGAGGAGAAATATACACATACATATCAGACTAATGCCGTCCAAAAGGGAAGTCCAGTTCCAAAACGAAGGGCAAGTCCCCTCTGCAAGGGAACACCAGCTAACCCCCCCCCCCCCACACACGTACATTTCGGCCTTGCTGGGCCTCGTCAGGGAGATGCAGCTGGATTCCCTAGGCACTGGGAGTCAGAGGTCCCTAATAGTGAAGGGTAATCCAGACGTGGACCCCTTGCTCTCAGTGCCTAGGGAATCTTGGCACAAGGCCAAAACGTATGTCGGGGTGGTGGTGGTGGTGGTGGGGGGGGGATTTGCCCGTTATTTTAGAATTGGATTGCCCTTTTGGGGTGGGATTAATGAAATATATATGTGGAAATTTCTCCTCTATAATGGAGCTAGAGAGTTAAAACAGGATGCTTCTGAGCAGTGACTAGCCGTATAATAGGCCATTGTGCTGTTAGTTCGTTCTCAGAAGCCTCTCACATTTTTTATGCGTAAGGGGTAAACAGGGCAGAAAGCCTCCATTATTGGTTTTTTCGATCCCCCACTCCTACCCGGTACTCCTGTGTTGCCTCTACTGATCTCCCAGCCAGGTCAACTGAACCTGGCTTACTGCCTTCTTACTTCAGACTATTGTAAAGCTCAAGTCAATAACATGTCTGGGGCAGACATGGAAATTAACAGCCATAACACCCACGTGGGGTCTAATGACTGCATTTTCCAATGTGCTTCTCTGAAGACTCCAGTCACCAATGTATAGTCTCTATGATGGTGCTTTGGAACCACTATAAGAATTTTAGTTCTAAAACCCCATTTTATCTGTCCCTTAAGGAGCAGCCTATATTTGTACATATGCTATGATCTACTCACTTCCTGGGGGCTTACTCATTCCAGCACCCTGTTATTAACATTACTTCCACACATATATTAAACTCCCTGGAAACCATTTTACTTGGTTCTGCTAAAAACAAAAGACAACATCAAAGAAAATATAACTAGGAATAGTATAACAATTTAAATATTGCTGTGCTATAGCCAACAATAAATTAACCTACCCTTTGTGGACCAGAGGGGTGTGCAGTGTGTTTGGCAAGGAGATGCAGAGAGCTCAGGCCCTGAGAGCTGAGCATATTTCAAACATAAAAATATATATTTATTTTGACAGTAGTGAAAATAAGTGGAACAAAGGCTTTATTACTAAAAGCAAAAGATGAGCTATTCTGGAGCAAAACAATTTCACCAAAGGGGACAAAAAAGTCCCCAAAGTCTAATTTAAATAAACAGGAAATAACACCTTGAACACTGGCAGTCTACAACTCATTACTGCTGTATTTCTCCAGAACAGCTCGTCGTTTGCGTTCTACATGAAGCCACAATTGCGCTGCTACAACGTCTATTAGTAAAATGGTCGTCACCCTGTAACTATCCAGTGTTTTGACTACAACTCCCCTTCAGCCAACAGAAGTACAAGGTAATTCTAATCCTGCAACATTTGAAAGCACATGGTGGCCACCCTTCAGTGGCAAGGTTAGTCTCACCTGAACATTCTCTTCTGTGACTTTAATTTCTGCAGTGTAAACATAATCTACCAGCATTTTCAGGGTCCAGCCATCCACTTCTTTTATCCGGACTCTCTTTGCTCTGCTCTCACTCATCTCACCTTAAATTACAAAAAGAAATTATTAATTCATTAGAAGCAGTTGGATAAATACTGCCCATACCAGAAATGAGACGTGATAACTAGAAAACTTACTATTTCCTATCAATACAAATGACACAACGTGCACTATAATTTTTGGTCCTCTGGTCACAAACTACAAAGATTCAACAGAAAAGTGGAATTGTTATCTTAAATTAGAGAAATATTTTACTGCCAAACATCCTGCAACAGTAATGGCTTACTACATGTTGCTAAATGATAAATATTCGTCACACTTACTGTTATTTGTATTTCTTCTGTGTCCATACACGGCATAAAAAAAATTGGGTAATGTCTCCGCCCTCCAGCTGGGTAGGACTTCCTCTCCTCTTTAAAAGTGCGGTTCCAGTAGAGGCTTCAGTTTCCTTTTGGCCGAGCTGTAAAAAACAAACAGAGATAGTGAAAACAAGATGGGTAGGGTATGCCGTGTATGGACACAGAAGAAATACAAATAACAGTAAGTGTGACGAATATTTATCATTTCTTCTGTGTCCCTCCCCGGCATAAAAAATGGGTCTTAAAAAGCAGTACCCATAGCAAGGGGAGGGAGACAAGGCATTCCAAATTTGAAGACAAATAGCTATAAATGATAACAAGGAGAGATCCTACCCGATCAAGAAGGAATGACTGCCTCCAACACCTTCCTTCCGAACTTAGCATCTGCCGAGGAATGGACGTCCAGATAATAGTGTTTGACAAATGTAGACAATGATGACCAAGTTGCTGCTCTACAGATCTCAGAAGGAGAGGCATCCGCTTTCCTGGCCCAGGAAGTGGATAGTGCTCTAGTGGAGTGTGCTGGATATTGAGGCCTTGGAGACTGACTTTCCTTTGAGTTTCCCTTGGAAGTAGATGAAAAGTGAATCAGAATTTCTAAATTCCTGAGTCCTCTTTAAGTAGACTGAAAGAGCCCTTACCAAATCCAGATTATGAAACTGCTGCTCCTTAGGATTCTGAGGATTGGCACAAAAGGATGGTAAAACAATCTCCCAATTCAGATGGAAATCTGAGATGACTTTACCCCTAAAGGATAGCTTGGGTTTCAAGACTACCTTATCCTGATGAAACACCATGTAAGGACTGCTGCAAGATCAGGACTGCAATTCATTCACCCTGCGAGCAGACGTGATGGCTGTTAGAAAAAGAACTTTGGAAGACATTCGACTGAAATATTTGTCTTTTAAAGGTTCAAAGATATGGGACCTAGATAACTGCTCCAAGACTAAGTTAAGATCCCAGGGAGGAAAAATGTCACGAATAGTAGGCCTGATTTTTGATATTGCTCTCAGGTACCTTTTAATGAGTTCGTGATCTGATAACTGGGTGGCCAGAATAGCTGACAGAGCAGAAACTTGGACTCTAATGGATGCTGGTCGCAATCCTGCCTGAAACCCGTCTTGCAGGAAATCCAGGATTCTGGGAACAGATATACACGTATCCTGAGGAAAATGAGACTTAAACCAGGATAAAAAAAGTAGACCAGACTTTGGCGTAAACTGCTGAAGTAGACTTCTTTCGGCCGGCAATGATGGTGCTGGCAACAGGGTCTGACAACACTTTACTCCTCAGCATGAGCCTTTCAGCCTCCAGGCCATCAGACGTAACATACTGATGTGTGGATGAGATATTGGACCTTGAGTCAAAAGGTTGGGAATCAAGGGAAGTTGCCGAGGTGGTTGCACTGACATGTCAACCAGGAAGGAGTACCAAGGTCTTCTGGCCCAGTCTGGTGCAATTAGAATAACATTCGCCCGGTCTCTCTTGATCTTCCTGACCATATCCATCAGGATTGGAACCGGAGGGAAGACATATGCCAGACTTTAAGTCCATGGAACTCTCAATGCGTCTTGCCTTTCTGCCATCCTCTCCTTCCACCTGGAAATATACCTCCGGCATTTCGCATTTGCCTTGGAGGCCATGAGGTCTATCTCTGGCTGGCCCCATCTGAGGCAGATCTGTTTGAAGACCGATGGATTCAGGGACCATTCTCCTGGGTCTATTGTCGATCTGCTTAGATAATCTGCTACCAGGTTGTGTTTTCCTGTCACATGAGATGCTGAAATGCTTCTCAGATTCTTTTCTGCCCAAAGAAGAAGTCTTCGTGCTTCCTTGTACAGGCTGAGGCTTCTGGTGCCTCCTTGATTTTTTAAGTAAATCACTGTGGGTAGATTGTCTGAATAAACCAAGACATTCTTTCCTCTTAGACCGTATTTTAATCTCTGAAGACAGTTCCAGACTGCTCTCACCTCTAGAACGATTATATGGAGAAGTCTCTCTGAAGGCTTCCATTTCCCCTGGATAAGCCTTGACCTCCATTTTCCTCCCCAGCCCGAGAGGCTGGCATCTGTGAATAGAGTCTCTGCGTCTTGTTCTTCCAAAGACACTCCTTTCCTGAGGTTTTGTCTCTTTGACCACCAGTTCAATTCCTTCCTTGTAGATGGAAGCAGGGGTATACTTTGGGAGGGATTCCCAGATTCTTTGTCCCAAAAGTTCAAGAAATTCCACTGGATGGGGCGAATGTGCAATCTTGCCCATGGGACCACCTGAGTGGTTGACGTGAGATTGCCTAGAAGTTCCATGAAATACTGAGCTGTGTGACTCCAATCCTTTTTGAAGAGAGATATCCTCCTGAGGACCCTGGATATCCTGTCTTCTGTTAAGGTGATCGTGTTCCTCCTGGAATTCAAATTCATACCCAAAAAGGTAATTGCTCTGGAAGGGACTAGCTGACGCTTCTCCTCCTTTATCAACCAGCCCAATTGACGAAGATGCTTCAGAGACTTTTGGGTGTTCTGAATCGCTTGAGACTGAGACTCCGCCAGGATCAGAATGTCGTCCAAGTATGAAATTACATGAATCCCCTGCCTCCTCAGGGGTTGAATAGCTACTGCCAGAACATTGGAGAACACTCTGGGGGCCGATGCTAGTCCAAAAGGAAGAGCTGTGAACGGATAGTGATTTCCCTTCACTGCAAATCTCAGGAACCTCCTGTGTGATAATCTTACTGGAATATGATGGTATGCATCACTGAGATCGATCGAAGACATAAACACCCCTGGAAAAATCGCCTTCATAATTGACGCTGTTGATTCCATTTTGAAATGCGACGCTCTGATTGACTGGTTCAACTCCTTGAGATCTAGGATTGTCCGGCATCCCCCGGAAGCCTTAGGAACTAAAAACAGAACCGAATAGATGCCAGAACCCTGCTGATGCAAAGGCACTGGCTCTATCACATTGCTGCGTAGCAGGTCTCTGACAGCACTCATCAAGGCTCTGGCTTTCTCTGGACTGGACGGAAGTGGTGAGATGGGGTCTTGATAAATTCTAGCGGGTACCCCAGCTGCAAAATCTGCCGAACCCATCGATCTGGAGTTGCTAGTTGATCCCAGACAGGCAGAAAAAGACTCAGTCTGCCCCCAACTGAGTCTACAGCCAGGGCCCGCATCTCTTCATTGGAGCTCTTTCTTGGTTTGGGACTTCCTAGGGAAGTCTCTTCTATAACCTCCTAGGAAGTTCTGGCCAAATCCTTGCTTCTTGTGGTAATAAGCTTTTCCCTGGAATCTGGCTGACTCACGAAAGGAAGAATTCCGTCCTCTTGATCCGGAAGGCTTGGGAGAAGTGAATCTTTGTCTTGTGGTAAGAAAGAACTCTTACCTCCTGAGGCTTTTTTGATAATCTCATCAAGATGTTCACCAAATAAAGAAGAACCCGAAAAAGGCAGGGAGACTAGTTTACTCTTGGACGATGTATCTGCATTCCAGGACCTCAACCATAGGGCTCTTCTGGCAGCAACCGAAAGCGCAGACGATCTAGCGGTAAGGCGAATAATATCTGAAGATGCTTCGCAGGAAAAATTAGTTGCTTCTTTCATGACTGCGACTTCCTTCAGGAGCTTTGATCTGGAAATGTTGGATTCAATCTTGTCTTCAAGATTACTCAGCCAAATCCTCATGGTACGGGTCAGGCAATCGAGTGCCGTAGCAGCTTTGAGGTTGTGTCCCAACACCGAAAACTGACGCTTGAGTATTCCATCCAGCTTCCTCTCTATTGGGTCCTTGAGAGACGTGCCATCCTCTAAAGGTAGCATAGTGCATTTAGCTAGTTGTGCGATTGATGCATCAATTTTAGGAGGTAAAATCCAAAGGTTAGTATCTTCTTCTTTAAAAGGATACATCCTTGAAAACCTTCTAGGTACCGTGGATCTTCTGTCGCCCAACTTCCATTCTTCTTTTACCAGGTTCAAGATAGACTGATGCAAGGGAAAAACAGGAGCATCCTCTCTTTTCCCCAGGAAAGCTGCGTCCATTATATTCAGGTCCTGTGGCGTATGAGACAGACCCAATGACTTGCTGATAAGACGAATCAAACCATCAATTCTGTCAATATTGAATGAACCTTGGTCCTCACTGACCTCTCCCTTCCTCCTCGAAGGAGAAATCTGACTCTGGATCAAAGAGACTGGACTCCCGAATCTCTCCTTCCCGCATGGCAGACGTACTTTCCCCAGGATCCAGCCGTTGACGTTTCCTGGAAGGCTCGCCTTCTTGCATAGCTCTAAAGGTGTCCTGCATAGAAGACTTCATCCAGCTTAAAAAACTGGAAAATTGTGATGTCATATCTGAACCAGCAGCAGTTTTAATACATTCTTGGCATAACTTTCCTGTGTCAGCTGAGCTTAACTTTACAATTAAGGCAACACTTAAGCTTAGACGTACTCTTATCCTCCTTAGACACTTCAGACTTCTCCTTTTCTCTCTCTCTGTCTTTCTCTTTATCCTTTTCCTTCTCCCTCTCCTTGTCTTTATCTTTGTCTTTTTCTCTGTCTTTATCCTTATCCTTCTCTCTCTGCACCTTATTAGCAGACATTTTGAGAATACAGACACAAAAAACAGTAAAAGTCTTACCTTATATACCCCATACCTGAGAGGGATTAAGGGACTCTAGGCGCCTCACAGCCGTTCCCATAGGCCTTGCATGACTTCCTGTTGCGTGCGTTCTATTCTTGGAACGCAAGATCTTAAAAAGGGAACTTCCACTTCCTATTTCCTCCGCCTTGCAATGCCGCGCTGGGGACTGTAAGAAAGGTGACCGGGCTGCAGACGCATCCTGCTCGCCGTCATAGAGGGCAAGGAAGGAGAAATACAGTCAGGGCAAGTCACGCTGGCGCCAAAGCAGGTCACTTAGAGCCGCTGCACCGCTTGCCCGACGGGCAGACTCAGCGGCCCGGGAGAGGAGAAGGAGCGCGAAAAGGTAAGCCAACCGTCCTTCCAGCTGGGTTGGACAAAAGAAACTGAAGCCTCTACCGGAACCGCACTTTTAAAGAGTAGAGGAGGTCCTACCCAGCTGGAGGGCGGAGACATTACCCATTTTTTTATGCCGGGGAGGGACAAAGAAGAAAAGTTAGTTTCAATTAAGACACAGTATAGCTCAAATATATATTTTAATTGAAAAGGGATAATGCATGTTGATTCTATAAGACAATATGCTTAAATGAGTGAGTAATAAGCGTTTGTAAATGAGTTCTAATAATTCTTGGATTAGAGACCCAAACGTATAGAGTACAAAATACAATAAGATACTTTGTGTGTTGAACTCCAGTTGTCAAACTGGATTTGTGTCAAGGAGGAGGAAAAAACAAAGCATGGCAAGACAATATGATTAAAACCTTGAAGACCAAAGGACTGGGCAACACTTTGCAAAAGCGATGTATTGCGCAACCCTTCTGATCTTCAAGCAGTTGAACTGGCGATCATTCACGCACCTGTGACTTCAAAACATCCAACTCTGCAGAACGAAACAAGTAAATCACTTCTAGCTGTAAAGATTTACAAAAGTGTACATCAATGTAAAAAAATTTAATATGAGTGCACACAAAGCCAATATGAAATCTATATACACCCTTGTTTAAACTGCAGCATTTGTTGATGTAAAAGGTCAAACTTTTTTGCACCTTTAATAATGGTGGTTCAAAGAACTTAAAGGGATAGTAATACTTAAAATGTAAAAAAACTGTTGTAGGGTTTATCCCCCTGAGTAAAACAAGGGTACTCCTACTGCTGAGAGATATTTTATTAAAAAATTATAACAGCACAAACTTGAATTTTGCAGGTGCAATATCAAAGTGGCCTGAATATTTACAGTGGAGCTGTTGGTACACCATCCAATGGACAGCTCTGGTTTGTAGACCATAAATCTCCATAGGATGGTGGAGCAACAGCGCCACTGTAAATTTTCAGGCAACTGTGATATTGCACCTATAAAATTCAAGTTTGAGCGGTTATAATTTTAATAAAATATCTCTCAGCAGTGGGAGTACCCTTGTTTTCTTCAGTGACATAAACCCTACAACATATATATATATTTTTTTACATCTTAAGTATTACTATCCCTTTAAGTAAAAAACAATTGGATCAGGTCTTGGAAAATAGGAAAACTAATAAAAATAAAAAACTAACCTGTCCATGCATTGGCTTCAAAAATGTGATATCCTTTAACCAATACTTTTTGTTAGTTCCTTTTGCTTTAATTACAAGAAAATGTCTATTGGGAGAGGTCTCTATCAACCAAGCAACACCTGGATTTTGCAATTTTATCCCATGTTCTTCTTTGCCAAAGAGTTGGTTCAAGCTCAGTCAAATTGCAAGGGGATCTCCTGGGCACAGTGCTCTTTAGATCAATCCACAATTTTTCTTTCACAACATTCTCCTGATATGTATCTTTCAACAATAAGATCATGCGCATCATTTGTTACCTCCTTGTGGGCCATGGTTAATTCTAAAATAAGTACCAAAGAAGCCTTCAAGGACATTCTAAAAAAAAAAAAAAAAGTATTTTAGTCTTACCATACAGGTTACTGGTAACTTTGGGTAGGCAATCCACCACCCCTTTAAGTAGGCAGGAACAATTCTAGAAGTGAATTCAGGGGGTGGAGCCTACCTTCCCTCCTTGGCTACAGCTAGCCAATCAGCTCAAGTAAGATTTGAGACACTAACTAATTGACTAGATAGTAGAAGGGAAATAAGACTACTGACAGCATGACCCCGAAGGACCCCCACGGTCTGCCACAGGAGAGCCGAGCATGGTCCCTTGACAAGATGGGAAACCAGTAACCTGTATGGACTAAGAGAAAATGATTTAATAGGCAAGACTAAAATCCTCTTTTCTCTGTCATCCAATACAGGTTACTGGTAACTTTGGGATGTCCAACCATTGAATTTTCCAGACGTGGGAAGTAAGGCAAAGACCAGGCGCAAGGCTCCCAAAGTCACCAGGGCACATATGAACCATCAGATCAGAGACAGCCCAACAAAAACCAATGAAGTGTCAACAGACACTGAACAGGGGTAACGACACCCCAGGAACTGTCACACGGCACACAGAACTAGAGCCAACGGGCTCAAAAGAGAAGGAAGCACCAAAGAACCAAAGGTGATCCTAGACAGGCAAGACTGCCTCCAGGATCTTCCTCCCAAAGTTGGCATAAGCTGATGTCAGCACATCAGACGAACAAGTGGCAGCCTTGCACAACTGATCAGCCGAGGCTTGATTCTTGTAAGCCCAAGATGCCCCAATAGATCTAGTAGAATGAGCCATGACCTGAAAGGGAACAGGCTTCTTCCTTAACTTGTAAGCCTTATGAAGAGTGGATTTGATCCAAGATGCAATAGTCACTTTGGATGCAGGTCTCCCTGCCCTGAGGCCCTCAGGAATGACGAACAGCATGTCAGATTATCTAATGGACTCAGTGCGATGTACTTAAACTTGAGAAACACACAACGTCTAACAAGTGGAAATCCCTCTCCTTGTCAGAGGTAGGGTCAGGGCAGAAAGAAGGCACCACAATCTCCTGATTAATGTGGAACTCAGAAACCACCTTCGGGAGAAACTCCTGAGAAGTGTGAGCACCGCCTTGTCTTTGTGAAACAAAAAAAAAAGGGTTGTCTACAAGACAGAGCATGCAACTCCGCAACACGGCAAACTGACATGATCGCCAAGTTAAGGTCCCACTGAGGAGCGGGAGACTTGAAAACAGGATGAGCAGGAGAAACGCCCTGGAAGAAAACCTTGACATCAGGAAGAATAGCAATGCACCTCTGCAGACCAGACTTTGAGCCAAAGAGCTCATCTGGAAACCACAGACATGGTGGAAACCCTTGCCACCAAACAGATGGCATCAAGCAAGGCAGCAGAAACATAGTGTTGGGCCTCAAAAATGTTGGCAAGAAGGAGCAACATATCCGAAGTAGGAGCACCCTGACGAACAGCCAGACAGCAATGGACCAGTTCACCCATGCTGCAGCAAACGCTGGATGCATGGCAGTACCAGCAGTGGCAAAAATGGACTTGACAAATTTCTTGTCAATCCAGTAAGAGTGGACGCATCAGCAACTGGCAAGGCAGTCAACTTAGATAGCCTGGAGTGCATCCAGCTTAGGGGGATGAACCCACTAAGCAAGAGCTGCTCAGAGAAGGGGTAAAGCCTGGCTAATTTCTTGGAAACAGAAGGTTTTCTGTCCGGAGACTTCCACTCATCAGAAACAAGGTGGTCAAGAGTGGGGTTAGGTGGAAAACAAGTATGGGGTCTCTTAGGCTCCTGAAATACATCAGAGTGATCCGAAGAAACCTCTTGAACTAAGGGAATGTTTAGGGTGGTTAAGACGGCCCTGATCAGGCCCTCAGTCGAGGGATCAGAATCAGTCTCAAAGGGGTCCCCAAAAAACTGAGAGAAGCCCATAGCAGAAAATTTCTCAATGTCTGAACCCAACAACCGTTCCAAAGGGTTGCTCACCTTTCCTGCAGATCTTCTGTCTTCAGATTACCAGGTATTAAGAAGAGGCCTCAGCGGACAACTCCTGGGGAAAGAACTTGAACCCAAGATTTCCCCGCCCAGGGCTTAAGGTTCACAAAAAAACACCTGGATACTGAGCTAGCCACATCACATCTAAGGGCATTGTCAATTATGGTTATCCACCTAATGGTGGTAGTATTCCATTTCTAACAGAAAAATAAAAAATTAGCTAAAACTATAGCAGAACTGTTCTCTTGCCTGTGTCTTCACCAAGGAACAAATCTTAATGGAGCTGGTTGGCCAGCTGCAGCCAAGGAGGGAAGTTAGGCACCACCCCCTGCATTCACTTCTAGAATTGTTCCTGACTACTTAAAGGGGCTGATCGTCTACCCAAAGTCAAAAGTAACCTGTATTGGACGGCATAAAAATATTTACTTTTATTTAGGGCTAATCAGAAGCTCTTCAGCTGATCTCAGGTGAAGGCAAATTACCTTTGTAATGTACTCTGTTCAGATATGGCCAAATCAAATCCCATAGCAAAGGCTGTGCACACTTAAGTAGCCATGGAATTTACTGTTTATTATTAATTATTTTTACAAGAACTAATCCATCTGTGTTTTCACTTAAGTATTTTGGTTACAGGACCTTATTAAAAGGTCTGATACAATTTGTCTTGATTTCACACTGTACATCAACAAAAGTTGCAATTTCAGTAAGGGTGAATATACTTCATATCCGCTGTAGATTTGACACACACACACACACACACACACACACACACACACACACACACACACTTTCCAAAAAAGGAAAAACAACATGAAGTAGATTAGCGTTGGAAACGCTGGCACATATAGGTTAATAGAAAATTTATGAAAAAAACATTCAATTAACCTACTGTACACTAGAAAGGTCTCTAACAAAGTGCTTCACAACATGCTGGAAAACTAGCATCCAAGAAATTAAAAGCACCATTTAAATCAAAGGAAAGATGTGGAACTGTCCCATATTTATAAAAACAAACTGGAGTTATTCTGGGAAATCCAAATGTGAATTGGGGATAAATAAAAATTCCTGGTAAATTAAATTGTGTTTTAAACCCCTTGATGCTAGAGTTGCCTTGCAATGCGCTGGGGACCTCTCTGGCATTCAAGGGGTTCAAAAGCTCTTTTCAACGTTTTTGGGATACAAGATCAATACATCAAAGTCAGAAGCTCTACCCATCTGTTTAGGAGAGGATGATCTCTGTTTATTACACTATAACTTTCCTTTTAAATAGCAAACCTCCCATATCAGATATCTGGGGTAAACATCGTCCCCACATATAGTTCACTCTTCCCCTCTTTGTTTGCTATGCTCATGCAGGATCACCTCGGTCAGCTGAAGTGCAGTGGTTAAGAGGATTGTTCACCTGAACTTATTGTATTTCTTTCAGACACTGCATGTGATGGTCGCGAGACCAGCTTTAAAAACTCTTCAGCTTTCTACTAAGCGCTTCATATGAAATGGAAAAAAGCAGGGAGTGGCTAGACAGGTCTTATGACTTCCTAAATCAAAAGGGAGACTGGCAGTTCCTGACTTCTATAAATATTACCTGACCTCTCTCCTGAAACAGTTACAGGCATGGTTCCTGCATTCTGGACAAAAACGCTGGGTGGACCTGGAACACCAATCCATCTCCCCTCATGCCTTGACGGGTCCCTTGTGGGTGCCCAGTGGAGATGGCACCTTTCGCCACATGGCAGTACGTACCATCTTCTTTCAATTTGATATCCTAGACTTGGTGAGGAGATTGGCTCCGTCAATCCTGGGGGTCCCGATCCACGCTCATCCCGCTCTTTAGAAACTTTAGCTTCTCCCTGGTTATACCTAAACAAACCTTTCTTACTTCGAAATCAGGGGGTCTGCACTACATTCATGACCTCAGATAGGGGGAAACAACTTGACTTTCCAGACCTCCTGATACGCATCCCTCCCATTCCCTTGACTGTTTTCACTACCTCCAGATTTGGCGTTTTCTCCAATCTTTATCTACATTCAAATGGGCCTACCAACACAATCCCACTTCATGCGGTTCCATAGCAAAACTGTTACCTTCTACTATATACCCCTTTGATGCTCCATAAGTATAAATACATGACACTCTGAGAGAATGACCTTGGCAGGGAGCTGGGTGAGGAGACCTGGTAGGAGATCTGGCAGTCAGCCTCCCGGATGTCCATATGCACCACCACCATTAAAACCATTTACAAAATCCTGCTTTGGTGGTTCCACACCCCAGCCAAATTACATGCATATAACACTATTTCTAAAAGCAAGCTGGAGAAAAACAACTTCCCCATAAGGGACAAAAACACAGTCAAAATTACTCAAGTTAAATGGGGCTTTTAAGGTCTTAAATGCTAGAGAGTTATGCAATGCAAGACCTCTCTAGCCTTTAAGGGGTTAAAAGCAACATTTAGCCTTATGGAAAGGTTTATTTGTCCCCTATGCAATAAATGATTTTCCCCCAAATTTCTCCAGTTTGGTTTTATCTACAGGCCCATTATCATTGTTGCTACAGTCCCTAAATCTTTGAATACAAAGAAAATCATAAGCCTGATTATTATTTAAGACAGACGTCTAACCAACGTTGCTAGGAGACAGGAAAATATCACTGTCTAAGAATCAGCACATAACTCGATACAAAATACATTACTGACAGATGGACAGCATTCTATCTGTACATGCATTATGTTTGTCTTTTACACAACCAGAAGCAAAGGGAAGTCATTCTGGGGCAAACCAGCTGTACCACGTGGGTCAAAAAAAGTATGTGTTATTTATATTTAAATAGAGATTTAACCCACTGAATACCTTACACAGTGTTATTAAACATATAGGGATAGTAATGTTTCATAATAAAAGCAGCTCCAATTAACCCCTTAAGGACAGGAAAAATCTGAGGTCGGTTTCCCTTAAGGACCGGAGCAATTCTGACCTTTTTGACTATGTCTTTGTTCAACAGTGTTTTCCCTCTTAGGCTTTTATTCCATCCCCATAAATTATATATTGTTTTTTTAAGCAAACATAGGGCTTTCATTTGATAGCCTATTTATATGAATAACCCACCATTTACTTTATTAAAATAAAAAAATAAAAAAAATGGTAAAAAAAAAATTTAAAAAGAAAAAAAAACAAAAAAAAGAAAAAAAAAAACACTATTTTTGTTTTTTCTCTTGGGATCAATTGGGCACAAAAAGGTAAAATTTTTATGGCAACTGCATGAAAGGTATGACCTGTCAGTCATACCTACAAACTGTGCAGTTTAAAGTGGCCACTGCCCCCCCCCTTGGTTGAAAATCCCCATGTCCCTTTTTCCCCAGCCTATTTTGACACTTTTTTTTTTATCAGTGACATTTGGTAGTGTGTAAAAGTGTATTACATAGCTCCACAACAATCACACTTCCAAAATGGTTTAATGAGATTATTTTTTTTTAAATATATATATATATTTTTTTTTTTTTTTTTTTAAACACAAGTATAATTACAGGTCAGAAATTGACCTGCATTTAGCAAGCCTCTGGCACCAGCAGTGAAGGAGTTAATACTCCCAGCCGCTGTATTCTCATTTGCTACTAGGTGTCTCCTCTCTACTTCTGTCTCCCTTAATTTGATAGCAAGGGAGACAGAGGTAGAAGAGACACGCAGAGACAGCATGCTTTCTGTGCTGCCTCTGTCTCTCACTATGCCGGTACATGTGATCGCTGCTACGGCGATCACATGAAACGGCATAAGCAAGAAGGGCTGAGACTGAACGCCCCAGTCTCTGAGAGCTCAGTCTCAGCCTGGAATTAATGATA
Source organism: Rhinophrynus dorsalis (assembly GCA_037306005.1). Classification (NCBI taxonomy): domain Eukaryota; kingdom Metazoa; phylum Chordata; class Amphibia; order Anura; family Rhinophrynidae; genus Rhinophrynus; species Rhinophrynus dorsalis. The sequence continues at coordinate 137,417,419 of CM074718.1, forward strand.
GCAGCGTGCACGGAGGCACGCTGCTATCATTTAAGCCATGATGGTCCTGGTCCATCATGGGTCCTTAAGGGGTTAATCTTCATAGTATTTGGGCCATGGAGAGTGTTATTTCAATACTGTCAGAGTTGCAGTTCAAGAGTAATTGCATGATAAAGTATCCCCCTCCCGCCCCTTTTAATGATGTAACACAGCTCACCTCAGAACACAAAGTGGTGTCCAGGTGGATCACAGAGGGGTACAATCTTCAATTAGCATAAGGGAAAAACCTGATAAACCTGTCAGTGGGGGCAGGGTTTTCATTGTTTTCACAGTAAGTAGTCTGCCACTTGCTGTGATCTGTCTGGTCTTAAAGGGATAGTAACACTTCGTTTTAACTTTATTTTATTTTGTAGGCATTAAAAAAACATGAAGAATGATATAAGTCTTATCTCTCAAACCTTTATGGTTTATGAGATATTCACAAGCAAAGTTCCCCTCCCCGCCCCTTTTACCTAGTGTAAGCCATCTCTTCTCAGATGTGAGTCTGGTTGTATGACAGTACAGATAACAGAAGGGGGCAATTTTCTTTGTATGAAAACAATGAAAGCCCTTCCCCCCCTTGACAAGTTTTTCAGCTTTTTCCATTATCTTAATTGAAGATTGTCCCTCTCTGCAGTCTACCTGGGCATCTCCCTTCTGATCTGGTTGAACAGGGGGGGGATACTTTGTTTGTGAATATCTCTTAAACCATAAAGGTTTCAAAGATAAGACTTATATCATTCTTCATGTTTTTTTAATGCCTACAAAATAAAATAAAGTTAAAATGAAGTATTACTATCCCTTTAAGATCAGATTCCACATCTGAGGGGAGTTGGCTCACACTAGGTAAAATGGGCTGGAGGTGGATACTATATCATTCAATTACTCTTGAACTACAGCTCTGATAGTACTGAAATAACACTCTCCATGTCCCAAATACTATGAAGATTAATTGGAGCTGGTGTTTTTGTGACACATCACTATCCCTTTAAGAGAATTAACAATGTTGGGGTTGAATACAGGTTTTTTTTGCAGACATAGCTAAGTGTGGTGCTAAATGATGGAACTGTACAGTTACCAGAGGAGGGTAGCCTGGTGTGACAATTACTAGTACAAGCAGTCCATAACTCATGTGTCACAGGCTGCTGCAAATTTGTTGTTGCCTCTGAAGACTGATTTTCTCCACAGTTAGGATTCCAGATTATTAAAGGAGCAGTATATTTTTTTTATGAAAACACATTTTATAGAGCATTTCTTGCTGAATAAAACAAAAGGTACTCCCACTGATGTCAGATTTTTTCTTCAAAATTTATAGCAGGTTAAATAATCAGGAAGTGAATTTACTGCACGTTTACTTCCTGATAGTTCTGACAGGAAGTGACAGGCAGTTTCTATCACATTCTATAGAGAACTGTATGTCTCTGACTTTTCCGACTTTCCTCTCCATTAGAATATAACAGGAAATCTAATTAGAATTTGACCACTAGAGGGCACTGCTAATGTAAAAAAAAAAAAAAAAATGTGTTTAAACTGTAATAACTCTGGAAACATAAATCTCTCGGCAGTAGGAGTACCCTTATTTTTCTCAATAGGAAAATCCCTACAATATATATTTTTTCATTAAAAAAAGTTTACTGCTCCTTTAAGGCCTCTTTCACACAGGTGACAGAGACCACAAGGCACGAGAAGGAAAAACATGTATGAGTGGTGAATCAGTGTGTCACAAGGGGAATTTCAGATGGGCGACAAACACACTGCAGGTCACAGTGCAAAAGCATTCTGCAACCATCACCCAACAGCGCGTTAACACCTACAACTTTGCATTAAAAATCTTTCAATGACTAACACTGGAATGGCACAAACACTTCAGTAAGTGGAGTTTTCCATATTATTCTGCCACTACTGTTGATATTGAGAGTGGAATGGTAAGAAAATCTTGCTACACTAATCAAACCCCCCCCCCCAAAAAAAAACATAATTTTCATGTGATCTACAAAATAAGTAGCAAGAGTGAAAGAGCCTTGAGTGCAGTGACTAGGTATCAATGTCACATGATGTTTCAGTAAGTTTGTCTATACTCTTTCACGCAGCCGACATTAGTGCAGATATAGGAGTACACTGTTGCCTGTTATTGTCAAAGGTAAACTGCTAGGCTATGATGCCTTTCACTCTGGCACCTATTGCCTCATACAAAAGATGGTAAAGATACAGCAGAGCAGATTTGTACAGAAGCCTATGTGTATATAAGTACTGGAGAGTGTCATGCTAACAACAATATCTGGTCCATTTTCATGTGGGCTGACCTCCACTGGGCCTTGCTGAGGGAAAGAAGAAACAGAGTGCAGAACGCTGTACAGGAGGAGGGTGCTACATTATTGGAGCTGTGTGAACTAGCCATATTGCGTGAGGATCAGTTGAATCATGTGGTTCACCATTAATTTAAACAATATGCATTAACATATCTGAAGAAATTTATGACATGATCATACAAAACCTTGAGATTATCAGATTTGATATTCCCATGTGGTTAAAGGTCAGGAATGCTAACGACAACAGTCTAGAACAGAACAGATAAATCAGATATTTCATACTAGTCAAGAGCAGCATTTTTAAAAGTTATATTCTTCAGATTAACCCCTCAGATACTCAAGATATCTCTAGTGTGCTACTTTAAAGGACTTGTTCCTTTTCTATTGTGTCTGCTGAAGACAATTTTGAAAAGCAACTAGTGAACCCTATAAAACCCTAAGCCACAAATACCTTTGAAACTTGCAAACAAAAAGGCAACAAATCACACCCCACTCCTAACAAGAAGCCACAAGACAAACCCCAGAAAAAAACATTAACCCACCCCAACATGCAATTTCATATGATAATTGGCCACAACCTAGAGCAGCCAATAGGAGACATGTTTACCACAGATTTCCCATAGAGCTCTTCTCCTTTTAACACCTTATTATTATTCTTTATTTATATAGCGCCAACTAATTCCGCAGCGCTCTGCAATTGGGAACAGACGTAAAGCAGTATTAAAAATAGTACAATCAAATGTGGAGAAACAGAAGGATTAGAGGGCCCTGCTCATGAGAGCTTACAGACTAGGGTAAGGTTTTTTCTGACACAGAAGGAGTAAGTGCTATTGCTACTGACTGCCAGTCAGTGGGTGGGAGTAAGAAGTTCTGTTGAGTGCAGTAGTCCAGGCAAGGGGTGATTCCTGGTGATAATGTTTAGTGAGGCAGTTGATAGGCTTCCCTGAAAGGGAAGGCAGCGTCTGAAGATTTGAAGGCTGGGGGAGAATCTGAGTGGGCGGGGAAGGGAATTCCAGAGCTGGGGTGCAGCACTGGAGAGGTCCTGTAGGTGGGAATGGGAGGATGTAATAAGAGCTGTGGAGAGCAGGTCATGTGCAGACCAAAGGTAGCAGGTGGGGGTGTATTTGGAAATGAAAGATGAAATATAGGATGGTGCGGTGTTAGTGAGGGCTCTATAAGTTAGGACTAGAATTTTGAATTTAATTTTGTATGCTAATGGGGGCCAGTGTGACTGACAGAGGGGTTCGGTGTTAGAGGAACAGACTGATCTTCAAGGTCATATGGGATATGTTCACTTTAATTTCCCATCAATTAAAACCATACCATCTGGGCCTTATGCTCTGAAGCAATGTGAAACTATTTTGGGGTAAGCCAACGGCACCATAGGGAGACAAACAATTCTCTACAGATTTAAATGTTTTTTTGTTTGTTTGTTTGTTTTACCCCTTGAATGGTATAGGTCGCCAATGAGTTGCTTCACAATGTGCTGAAGACCTTTCTAGCATTCAAGGGGTGAAAAGTCCCTTTTAAAATCAATTAAAGTTTTGAAAAGTTGTATTTCTCCCCAGAATTGCTCCTAATCTATTTTGTGCATAAGGCCCCAAGTTCTACTTTAACCCTTAGAGTGCCAAAGGGGTATGCAATGCATTGCAAAGGGTTGAAAAATTAATAAATCATAGAAATTAAGAACTCAATAAGAATGAACAAATGCAAAATGGGCATATTGTGTACAGTTGCTTGTAAGCTTCATCAAACTAAAGCTATATGAGATTTCTAAGTAGGCTGAGAAAATAAGAATTTAACAGGTAAGAACACTAAAATCCTCTCTCTTTAGTCCATGGAACACAGCAACCATGGGGCAGAGTCCCTCCAAGAGGGCAGGGCACATACCAAAAACATGGTCTTTGGGGTGGAGACTTCCTCCTCTTCCTGCAGTTCAACCCCTCCCCCATTAACTTCAAGATTCATGCGTTAAAGTAGCCACAGCAAAAAAAGAATCTAAGCGAGCAAGAAGAAAAGAAAGCTCCCAAAACAAAGACTCTAAGAGCATTTCTCTGCCTGGAGAAGGAACACATGTAGGTTTTTCTCTGGGTGGGACTCCTGTGCTCCATGTGGACTAAAGAGAAAAGGATTTAACAGTTAACACTAAAATCCTATTTTCTGTTATGACCAGTATATAATACAGAAACCATGGAGATTTAACAAAGCATCCCAAAGATTCCAGGGAGGGAAAGGAGGTTAAAAACCACCACAAACTCCACTTCCCCCATAATACTACTGTTCCCTAGGACCCACCTGGATCTGTATAACTGTAACTGTCAATAGACTACGAACTAATATACTACATCAAACAAGAGCAAACAGGGTTCAAATGACTGAACAAGCAGCTGGCAGTAGAAGAAACAGAAAAGTGGTCCCTATACAGGCAAGACTGCCTGAAGGACCTTTCGGGCAAAGCTGGCTTCAGCCGAGGTCAAGACATTGACACGGTGGTATCTGGTGAATATGTGCAGTCATGTACAGCTGTTCAGCCAAAAAGCCCAGGGAACACCCAGAGATTTGGTGGATGTGCCATGATCTTGAATGGAAAAGGCTTCACCAGATCACGTACACCTGTCATATAGTAGCCTTGGTCCAAGAGGAAATTGTAACCTTGGATACACACACACACACACACACACACACACACACACACACACACACACACACACACACACACACACACACACACACACACACACACACACACACACACACACACACACACCTACCCTAGGACCCTCAGGGATGACAAAGAGGATCAGCCTTGCAGAAGGACAGAGTATGATGCACATAATACTTAAAGGCAGAACACAACATCCAGCAGATGGCGATTACTCAAGCGTGGATGAAGGATCAGGACAAAAGGAAGGCGCAACAAACCTCTGATTGATGTGAAAATCAAGGACAAACATAGGAAGAAACTCCCGAGATGTATGAAGTGAAGCCCAATCTTGGTAAAATATCAGGAGTGGAGGTTTTCAACTCAGTAACCCTACAAACACAGACAACTGGCAGAAGAAAAGCCATGTTCAGTGTCAGCCGACTCGATAGAGGACCTCTCTGGAGGACATCTACGACCAAACTGAAATCCCACGAAATCCCAAAAGAAGGGAAAAGTAAAGGTTTCATGTCAGGTATTATGGCAATAAATCTCTGAAAGAGAAGAGAGTGGAGATCTGGACCTTGAGGGAACACAAGCTGAGCCCCTTGTTGATGCCACTTGAAGGAAGGACTCCACCATAGGAAGATCTAAGGATGTGTGGAGACGGATTCTTGTCAGCACACCACCAGTGAAAAATGGACCAGACATTATGGTATGCCTTAGGGTAGGATGGTTTCATAGCCTGGATCATGGTGGAGATTACATAGTTGGAGAATCCCTTCCATTTTCAGACAGTGGCCTCAAAAGCCATGTCTCCAAGGCTAACCTCTCCACATTATCGTACTGCAATCTGAAGGTGCAGATTTGATTTGGCAGCAGGCGGATCAGCTCCTGAATGGACAGACTGATGAAATATGTGAACCACGCCCACCTGCAATCAGGGGCAAACTCACAGAACAGATGAAAGTTCCAAGACATGGACATGGCACCCATCGAGAAGGCCACAGGGTACCTCATCCATGCGCAGAATGCAGGCACCTTCCTGTTCTCCCTGGCTGACACCAGGTCCATCACTAAGACCACCCCCTCACCCCACCCCAGTGTTGAAATATCTGGTAGAACGCTTTCAGATGAAGTTCCCAGTATCCTGGACAACTGAGGAAGTCTGCAAGCATGTTTTCGACTTGTTTTCCAGCATAGCTGAGATGGCTGGGATGTGGGCCTTCACCACAGCAGTCAAGTTGCCTGATTGAACCTACACCGGGGTCCCTGTGAGCACCGGAGACCAGTGCAAGAGACAGAAAAAACACACTCCGAGTTCCTGGATGTTGAGTTCCACCTGCCCCAGGTCCCCAGTTGTTCCAGGGTGGCATCCCATCCCATCAGGATGGTGTCCTTTGTCACCAGTTCCCACTCTGGAATTACAAAGCCTCCTCTGAGTCATATGGAGAAAAATGAAACCACCACTGAAGATCATACCTGAGTGTCATCTGATGGGTAAGATGCTCTGATCTCCTGGACCATGTCCTGAAGATGTCCCTCTGAAGTTCTCTCATATGGAACTGAGAGCATGGAACTGCCTCCAGCACAGCCACCAGATGACCCAGGACTCATATGCAGTCCCAGATTGTGAAACCCACATGTCTTCCTTTTCAGAAAGTAAGGACTAGCAAAATACTATATTGGATACTAGAGCGGAAGAAAATGATGGGCACTGCAAGCCAGATATATTACTGCAATCAAGAAAAAGAAGATGTTGAAGTTCACGAAGATCTTGTGTAATTGTACTTAGACCCTGTGAGCTGCATTTACATTGGCCAGTTCAGTGCTATGGAGGTCATCTGACATGAGTACTGAAAAGGTATAAAAATTACTCTTTATTGTTAAATTTAAAAACCTAATGGTGTAATGTATTAAAAACAAAAGAAAGCTAGTACTGGGTTAGTGGAATCGCCATCCATTCTCAAAATGAATGCTGCTATTCAAACAGAGCCCATTAGTTACTATCCAAATACACATGGCCGGCTGCTAGAGATAAGCTATAAGCTACCTCCCGGACAGTGTATAGTTTCAGCCCGGCACTCAGTTACCTTATTAATTCATATGAAAAGATTCACTCAATGTCTACCTCTCAAATGAATGGACAGTGAGAGATATTACAATCTTCTAAAGAACTACAGATCCTACAAATTACCTCCCAGTTAGGCTCCCTCCCTACCGGTATGTACCATCCGTAATCTTGGACTACAATATGAAGCCAAATATCTCTAGCCGGCTAAAACGGTAGTAGATAAATTACCTCCCGTATTGTTTCTAGTTAGATCCAAACCTGGTACCAAATTAGCCAGTTGTGTTACGGAAACATAAATTGCCTCAGTGGCTCACTATCACCTGAGCAAAGGATATAGCAGAAAATAGAAAATAAGGTCCCTAGAGTCTGCTAGGGATCTGCATACATTGCCGATTACCTCTCGGCTAGGCATTCACCTAACCTGTACTTACAATCCCTAATCATATATTGAGGTATAGAGACAGAATTGTAAAGGATAGAGGCTCTGTAGCTGCAACAAAAAAGAATGGATGGAGCGTGTGTGTTTCTGTTACTACAAGTGGGGTAAATCTGGGATGGTATTCTTTGCCTGCCTTCATTCCCCAACTTGCCAAACTCCGGAGTAAACTGGGCTAAGAAGAGATGAAAGGAAAGTGAGGAGTGGCTATCAAGTTGCTGGCATTGATTCCTATAGCAATCTGACAGACAAATACCTTGGGAGGAAACAGAAACCTCCTTTTAAATTAAGGGGTGAGGGAATTTGCAAAAGGCCTCAAAATTGATGGATGTTGTACAGTGACAGAAAGGTGCCCCCCCCTCCAGGCTATGGATGTGGCTGTGGCACTCAATGGGTTAAAGGAAAAATGACCACCTCCTAATAACCACCCCCTTAACCTTGCTATAGCCCCCAATAATTCTTCCCTTGTGCATTTGCTGGATGTCATGTACATATAGGCAGACATGAGCTTCTAGTCAACTGGACACACACTCTACCTACTGCGCATGGTAATCAACCAATTTCAGGAGGAGGCGTGTGCAATTAATTGATTCACAATGCCTTTAAGACACCCCCTTCCCCCCCAGTTCCTTAACTGTTTGAGTGACAGAGAGGTAGGCAACGCACTGCAAAGAAATGCATTACGTGCCCCTCTGGCACTCAGAGCTTTAAAGGATTATGTAGACTCCTGTACTCTGATTCAATTAAAAGCACGCCAGTAACTGTCATGTCCATCTCCACAGATATGTCATCTTCAGCTATTCCTGTATGTCACAGTTAAGAATGGATAAAATGTTTGTAACAAATGAAAAGAAAGGTGCATTTTAATTTATAAAATTATAAGATGTTTCGTTTTTTTTTTTTGCAAAACATTGGCTGTATTGAATACACATCTTAGAGTAAATTGGCACCAGGTTCATGCAAAGGCAACTTCTGCTAATTACCAACACATACTGTGACACTGATTTCACATCTCCTACTGCCCTGAGGGAGAAACGTTCTGGAAGGGTAATATATCCCATAGCTTCATGTAATACACAGATCCTCCAGCGTGTACAACAGAAAGGATTGGTAGCCTGTGTAAATTTTATCTGTCCATTCCCCTCCTCACACCATCAGTCACAAAAATTACCAGCAACATAAACGTTAAAAACAGCAAACAGTGTTATGGCAACAGAGCCATACATTTACACAGTGTGGAGTAAAACAAATCATAGTTGTCTACAAGTCTAATGAATATTAAGTACAATAGTCAACAAGAAGACTGTTTAGAGAAAGAAAATATTATATCATATATATATAAAATTGTATATACCACACACACACACACTTAATTACATATATTTTATCATTTACACACACATGTAAAATATATACACATCTCTTATTTCTGCCATAATATGCACCACACCCAGGCATTGCTGGTAGAACACAGAAGTTGCCAATAAAGGGGGGGGGAGAATTGCATCTTGCGGAAATGCTAATCCAGACTATTTAGCTTTACTATTGTAAATATTATTTGTTGAAATTTCCTTTTTTAAACAGCCTGGAGTTTAACAATGTCCAAATCAAATCTAGAGGAAGGCGGCTTGTGGGATGACATGCCCACCCCACATTTTTCTTCATTGGAGCAGGAGAGTGAGGACACTGTAGAGCTAGTTCAAAAGGGTAAGGATCTCACTGCACACCAGCTGTTATTTTCACAAAAAGATGGCACCCTTGTGTTTCTTACAAATAAAAGAAAATAGGCTGGAGAGCATTGAGATCCTTGGCTTTTTAAAACCACACACACAGCATTTGTTTTTATTTGTATCCAAGTCTTGTATACAGTAAACCTGGCTAGAAAAATAAAAAAGTAGGTGTGATGTTTTCATTGTTTACAGAAATCCAAAAAGAAAATACAAAAAAAGGTTTTATAGTCTAAGAAAACCAGGAGAAAGGAGCATTAAAGAGAGTAAGTTAAAAGGGATAGTAATGTACTGATACAATGCCATATCAGATTATTCATTATTCCTTTTTATAATGCTCCTTAACATTCTAAGCGTCCACATCAGTGTAGTTTGACTGTCATCTTATTGTAAAGTTTCTTCTTCCCACCGCTCTTCTTCCCTTCAGATCTCAAAGCCGCTTGCAATGAGGGCTGATCATGTGTCTGTCTGTATAAGGAAATCCCTGACCTCTTGATGAAAGGGAGCAGTGTTTTCCTTATACCGACACAAGATTGTCTCTCACTGCGATCCGTCCAGACGGCTTTCAGACCTGAAGGGAAGAAAAGTGACATAGGAAAAAGGTGCGGAAAGGAGAAAATTTACAATAAAATAACAATTTAACTACAATTATATGGATGCTTAGAACGTTAGAGTATTATAAAAAGGTATAATGAATAATCGGATATGGCATTTGTTTGGTACATTACTATCCCTTTAGCAAAAATACAACAGTCCAGTAAAGTATAGGCAAACTGGTTTGTTTTCATCTAAAAGCTACCATACACCATTTTAAAGTTTCCCCTTAAAGGGATAGTAATACTTAAAATGTAAAAAAAAAAAAAATGTTGTAGGGTTTATCCCCCTGAGTAAAACAAGAGTACTCCCACTGCTGAAAGGTGTTTCATTCAAAAGTTATTCATTTTCAAAGTTGAATTCTTTAGGTGCAATATCACAGTGGCCTGAAATTGTACAGTGGTGCTGTTGCTACACCATCCTATGGAGATTTATGGTCCCGGGACCAGAGCTGTCCATAGGATCGTGTAGCAACAGCGCCACTCTACAATTTCAGGCCACTGTGATATACCACACTGAATTAATATTTTTAATATTTACAATGTTCATTTTTTTTTCTTTTTTTTTTTTTTAAACCACGCATTACTTTCCTTTTAAGGAATCAAAGTATGAATTATGCACAACCTTTACTTCAACAGTTTTGTAGGATTAATGCAATTAAAAAAAAAAAAAAAAAACAGCAAAACACCCCAGGAAAAATAAAGGTTTACCTGTAAACATAGCATGGAAGTAAGGGCTGCAGGCGGCTAGCACAACCTTATGAGCTGAAATCTCCACATCTTCAGCCACTATTGTCACATCACACAGTAAATTCTGACTGAGAGATAAAGCACAGAACAAAATGGTTTAGAGAGTGAATAACAGTTATTGCATCTTACAAAGATAGCTTGAGCAGTGCACACTGAACCAGTACTTCTCAACTGCATCCTCCTGAACAAGTAACTGTGCATGAAGCAAAGGGTTGGATGTATTCAGGCAAGCTGGAGTACACCAACTGCACCACAGGGAACCCAAAATATCACCAAATTCTCATTAACCCTTTTGAGTACCAGAGAGGTTTGTAATGCATTACAGAGCAATGTGCTGCATACCCTGCTGTCACTCAAAGGGTTAAGTTAAATGGATCCAAATGCTAGTGGTCTCCAATGCATCACTTTGCAAAATGCTGCAGATCGAGTCAGTTAAAAACCCAATTTAATCCCTTAAGGACCAAAGCCATGCCCCTTTATGGACCAACGATGGTCCTGGCATGGTAAAAATGATCTCATCATGCCTCAGGATGCACTGTGATTATGCTGGGAAGGCTGTAACTGACTGCTCCAGGACCGAAGTAGTCAGTTTCTGCCTTTCTATGGTGGCTCCGCACATGTGATCACTACAACAGTGATCACGCGCTGGTGGAGCCACATGACAAAGGCAATGTAAAGCCTACATTACACTGTGATCGTGAGGAATACAGAAGCAGTGAACAGAGCAGCCAGCAAATCAAATGGCAAGAGGGGGTTAGTTTCATTTAAATTTGTGATGCTGGGGGTAGGTCACTTGATTACCTATCACACATCTGTTATTGAATAAATTATTTACAGCAAGATCAAAACTTTCTTCATATTTCTTTTTTTATCATCAAATTAAATAGTGGGTTATACATATACATGTGGCATCACAAGAAAACCCTGTTTATGAATAAAAAAAAATGTACATAATTTGTGTGGGTGTTCTAAATCAATTAGAGGACATAGATGGTTGAACAGAGATACGGATGATACAGTATGGTGTGATATAGGGGAGATATAAGGGATAGAACGTCTCCAGTGAGATCAGGTCTCCAGATCCTATGCACTAGGATCTCTAAAGTTGAACAGATGTTAGTGCATATGCTCCAGAAAATAACATTGGTATTAGAGAAGTAATAGAACTGGCAAAGTTATCACACCTTACTGCATCTCCCCTAGGTCTAAAATACAAACATCACACATAATACAAAGAACAGGATATAACATTCATGAGTATATTGGTCTGGAAGAACCTCAAAAACAGCGCATGAGACAAAGACAGACAAGGAAAAAAATCTAAGTGTAGTATTTATTACAATTAAAATATATATAAGAACAAATGATTGCACTTACAAGAGCCCTACTTGGGCTTATAGCGTATAGCAGGTCCTGTCCCGTGTAGCCATCGAACTGTGTCCACTCGAAACACCCGCCTCCCAGATGTACTTTCACCAGTTGGCTCAAGAATGGAAAGTTGTATAATTCCAATGATAAAGCCTTGTGGACGAAGAAAAAGGTGATTTCTTATAAAAATGAAAAGATGTTAAGCGTTTTGTAGATGGTGATAGTCACACCTCGTGCAGAGGTAGATTCGTTCCTTCGGCGTTGTGAATCCACTGATGATGGGGGCGGGGCGGGGCAACTCACAGGGGGCGTGGATAGGACCTGTTGTTGAGTAAGTGTCAAGAGCCACTTGACACTTACTCAACAACAGGTCCTATCCACGCCCCCTGTGAGTTTCCCCGCCCCGCCCCCATCATCAGTGGATTCACAACGCCGAAGGAACGAATCTACCTCTGCACGAGGTGTGACTATCACCATCTACAAAACGCTTAACATCTTTTCATTTTTATAAGAAATCACCTTTTTCTTCGTCCACAAGGCTTTATCATTGGAATTATACAACTTTCCATTCTTGAGCCAACTGGTGAAAGTACATCTGGGAGGCGGGTGTTTCGAGTGGACACAGTTCGATGGCTACACGGGACAGGACCTGCTATACGCTATAAGCCCAAGTAGGGCTCTTGTAAGTGCAATCATTTGTTCTTATATATATTTTAATTGTAATAAATACTACACTTAGATTTTTTTCCTTGTCTGTCTTTGTCTCATGCGCTGTTTTTGAGGTTCTTCCAGACCAATTGCTTCTCTACAGTGGACAAGGCCACTTTACACCTCATCCTGCAGCATCTTCCAAGACAGCTCATCACCCATTATCATTATCATTTCATCGTGACTTCATTTCATTTCATTATATCTTCATTTCATTACTAACAACAATTCATCTTCATCATCTCATCTGCATTTTTTCCTTGGAACTGTCTACAAAGTCTGGTACTTTTTATTTTCATCGTTTTGCCATATTATTTCTATTAGTCTTTTTATGAGCCATAATTATATGTACTTTTGACCATATTCTCAATAGATACTTTTTCATCTTTTAATTTTTTATATAGTATTTTATCTACTGTCTGCATATATTTGTTTTATATCACTTGATTCAGGGATCTTTTGTATTGGAGCGCTCACATCACAGAAAATTCTGTGTTTCTTTATATTCATGAGTATATAGTTAAATATTTCCCCAACTTAGGACATAAAATAAAGCATATGGATTTTTTCAGCAGGCTTAGGTGATCCATTTAACTTGCACAGCTCACTTCCTTGACATGACACAATAGTTTTCAATGCAAAATGTAGTACAGAGGTGCTCGTACATTAGCTTTTTTGCCATCCTAGAACAATCTACTACCTTACCGGCACCCGTCAACAGTCATCCATGCATAACTGTCTGTTACCCACATGCGGTGCGCAGTGACTGTAATATATGTCGTAACATCAATTGCTAGTGTGAACATCTGAACAGTGGACTCCAAGTGGCTACCATGCACACTCCATGCTGCAATTTTCTAGCAATTAACAACTCAGGAAAGCTGTATCATGCAGATTTTTTCGGGGGGGGGGGGGACATAAATAAGACACTATTTCATGTCAATGGCTCCACACAAACCAAGGACACCAGGTGCAGGTATATTCAAACTAAGACACGGGTGTGTAAAACAGACAATTGCATAGAGATGCACAAATCTGATTAACGCAACTGTGATCATGCAGGATAATGCTTAACCCGTTGAGTGCCAGAGAGGTATCCAATGCTTTGGATACCTCTCTGGTACTCAAAAGGTAACTATTCTGATCGGAAAAAATGTCTCTTAATGTGTTTTAACAAGTCCTTATAAGCCCATTGTCCTTCATGCAAGAGTCTGGTATAGCCATTTATTATATTGGTTTTCACTTAATATTTCCAATTGCCTGTATTTACTGTGCACCATTTTAGGTCTGTATTTGTCATCTCCATATAACGACAATAGACTATCAGTCTGAATGAGATTAGATAAATAGGCAGTATTATATGTCCCTGTTCAGTTTTAGGCTACAACAAAGTTAAAAAAAAAAAAAAAAAAAAAAAAGAAGTAATAATAATAATACACCCGACTGGTGTATGAAGGACAAATTCCTAAGAGAGTCCTTCTATTAAACAAAATCAAGGGCATCTCATTTCAAAAGACAGCGAGCTCCTAGGGATAGTATTGGAAAGCACTGAGACTAAAGTTTCAGCAAACAAAATTCCAGTTTAACCCCTTAAGGTCCGCCGATCCCACGGTGTCTGGTCCTTTAAGGACCAGACAGACGAGTTCGACGTGCCGTCCCATGTGACTGATTATGTAGGGTGGCACATCGAAAGGAGGACTGAAAGAGATCGCTTCGGTCTTGGAGCGATCAACTTCAGTCCACGGTATTACTCACCGCGCTCCTGCAGGAGTGCGGTGAGTAAAAGTACGTGACGTACCAGGACTGTCACTGGTCCTTAAGTGCCGGACCAGCGTGGTGGTCCGGGTACGTCACAGGACGCGAAGGGGTTAAATCGGAACAATCATGATAATAACATTGCCCCAAAGTACATTACTAGCCTAGCAATACACAAAGCCATACTTTCATTAGGCTGAAGTAAGCAAGCGTTATTGCAGAAAAAGAGGATTTTAGTCTTACCTGTTAAATCCTTTTCTCTTAGTCCATACAGGTTAATGGCAACTCTGGGTAGGCGATCCGCCCCTTTAATTGTAGGCAGAAACAATTCTAGAATTGTATGCAGGGGGTGGAGCCTCCCTTCCCTCCTTGGCTGCAGCTAGCCAACCAGCTCTAGAAAGATTTGAGACACTAACTATTGACTAGATAGTGAAGGGAAAGAAGACTCCTGTGAACATGACCCCAAAGGACCCCCACAGTCTGCCACAGGAGAGCCAAGCATGGTCCCTTGACAGGGTGGGAGACCAGTAACCTGTATGGACTAAGAGAAAATAGGATTTTAGTCTTACCTGTTAAATCCTTTTCACTTAGTCCATACAGGTCACTGGTACAATGGGAGGCGATCCGCCCCTTTAAGTAGGCAGGAACATTCATCTAAATGTATGCAGGGGGTGGAGCCTCCCCCCCTCTTAAGCTGCCTTCAGCCAGAACAAGCCAGATTGATTTGAGACACTAAACTGACCAGAGGTAAGAAGGAAAAGGAAGACTCCTGTGAGCATGCCCCCGAAGGTCTCCCACTGAATGCCACAGGAGAGCCAAGCATGGTCCCTTGACAGGGTGGGAGACCAGTGACCTGTATGGACTAAGTGAAAAGGATTTAACAGGTAAGACTAAAATCCTATTTTCACTGTCGTCCAATACAGGTCACTAGTACAATGGGATGTACAAACATTGAGCTTTCCCAGAGGCGGGAAGTAAGGCAAGGACCAAGCGAAAGGCCCAAAGGTCACCAGAACTGCTATGAATCAATTAATCATAGAGCCCAAAAACAGAAGTGTCAACGGACACCAACCAGGGGTAAAAACAAACCCCCGAACTATCACAGCACACTGAACTAGAGCCAACAGGGCTCAACAGCAAAGAAGCACTAAGAACCACAGAATAGAAGATCCTAAACAGGCAAGACTGCCTCCAGGACCTTCCTCCCAAAGCTGGCATCAGCTGAGGCCAGTACATCAACAGGATAGTGCTTCGAGAATGTGTGCACAGAGGACCAAGTGGCCGCCCTGCACAGTTGATCGGCAGATGCCTGATTCTTATAGGCCCAAGAGGCCCCAATTGATCTGGTGGAATGAGCAGTAACCCTGAAGGGAACGTGCTTATTCCGCAGCTTGTAGGCTTCACGAATGGTAGATTTTATCCAAGATGCAATAGTCACCTTGGATGCCGGTCTCCCTGCCTTCAGCCCTCAGGAATGACGAACAGGGCGTCAGACTTCCTGATAGACTCAGTGCGATGAACATAAAATTTAAGACAATGCACAACGTCCAACAAATGGAGATCTCTCTCCTTGTCAGAGGAAGGGTTAGGACAGAAAGAGTGCACCACAATCTCCTGATTGATGTGAAACTCTGAAACAACCTTGGGTAAAAACTCCTTGGAAGTGCGGAGCACGGCCTTATCCTTGTGGAACACCAAGTAAGGAGGTTTACAAGACAGAGCTTGTAACTCTGCTACCCGGCGAACTGAGACAATAGCCAAGAGAAAGGCCATTTTCCAGGTCAAGAGACGTAAAGGAATAGAAGCCAAGGATTCAAACGGGGGTCTCTGGAGAACCCCCAGCACCAAACTGAGGTCCCACTGGGGGGTAGGACTCTTGAAGGCAGGCCAAACATGAGCCACACCTTGGAAGAAAACGTTAACATCAGGAAGAATAGCAATGCGCTCCTGGAAAAACACAGACAGAGCAGAAGTCTGAACTTTGAGAGAACTCAGGCTGAGTCCCTTCTCAACCCCATCCTGCAAAAAGGCCAGGACCGTGGGAAGATGGAAATCAAGTGATAGATCCTCATCAGCGCACCATGCCACAAAAGTTGACCATATGCGATGATAGATCTTGGAAGACACAGGCTTACATAGAAACATAGAAGATTGACGGCAGAAAAAGACCACCTGGTCCATCTAGTCTGCCCTTTAGTATTCCTTTATTGTTATCTTAGGATAGATACATGTTTATCCCAGGCATGTTTAAACTGTGTTACTGTGGATTTATCAACCACCTCTGCTGGAAGTTTGTTCCAAGTTTCTACTACTCTTTCAGTGAAATAATATTTTCTAATGTTTTTCTTGATTTTTCCTCCAACTAGCCTCAGATTGTGCCCCCTTGTTCTTGTATTCAGATTCTTATTAATCACACTTCCCTCCTGAACCTTGTTCAGTCCTTTAACATATTTAAAGGTTTCAATCATGTCCCCCCTTTCTCTTCTTTCCTCCAGACTATACATATTTAGATCTCTGAGTCGTTCTTGATAAGTTCTATGCTTTAGACCTTCCACCATTTTTGTAGCTCTTCTTTGAACCCGCTCAATTTTAGTTATATCCTTTTGCAGATGAGGCCTCCAGAACTGTACACAGTATTCCAGATGTGGTCTCACTAGAGCTCTATACAGAGGGATCACAATCTCCCTCTTCCTGCTTGTTATACCTCTAGCTATGCAGCCAAGCATACGATTTGCTTTCCCCACCGCCTGGTTGCATTGGTTACTCATCTTGAGGCTGTCAGAGATGACCACCCCCAAATCCTTCTCTTACAAGCTCTAAGCATCGTAGACACCACTGAAGAGGAAAACCCTTTCTTCTTCAAAATTGAGGATTCAACCTCCAAGCCGTCAAATGGAGATGCTGAACATCCTCCTTCCACAGATATCCTTGAAGAAGTAGATCTGGACGGGCAGGAAGCGGAAAGGGATCCGCCACTGACATGGCTAGCAGTTCCGGATACCAGGACTGACAAGGCCAATTCGGGGTGATTAGGATGACAGGACAACGCTCCATCTTCAGCTTCTGGATAACTCTGATCAACAGAGGGAGAGGAGGGAAGATGTACGCTAGGGGGAACTCCCAAGGGATTGACAAAGCATCCACTGCTAAAGCAAGAGGGTCCCTCCACCGAGAGCAAAACACTGGCACCTTCCTGTTGTGTCTGGTAGCCATCAGATCCACTACAGGTACCCCCCACATCTGGGTTAGAAGGTAAAACACCTCTGAATGAAGTGCCCACTCTCCGCTGTCGACTGTATGACGACTGAGAAAATCTGCCATGACGTTGTCTACGCCTGGAATGTGTACTGCTGAAATGACTGGCACATGCGCTTCTGCCCAAGATAAGATTGCCTTGACCTCTAACCAAGCGGTGAGACTTCTTGTGCCACCTTTTCTGTTTATGTAGGCCACTGCGGTGGCGTTGTCAGACTCCACTCTGACTGGACAACCCTCCAGCTGAGATTCCCAGTGTCTCAGGGCCAGAAAAATGGCACGAAGTTCCAGAACATTGATGGAGAGGAGAGATTCTTCCAGTCCCCATTTCCCCTGAGCACTGAAATGACCCAACACTGCCCCCCATCCCCAGAGGCTGGCATCCGTCGTGACTGTGGTCCAATAGGGAACCCGAAAGGGACCTCCCTTTCAGGAGATGAGATAGGTCCAACCACCATTCCAAGCTCAACTCGACATGAGGAGGCAGAGAGACTGACAGATGCTGATGATGTGGATGATTTTTGCACGTCTGAATCACAAACCTCTGAAGTTCCCTGGTATGTGCCATAGCAAATGGCACTGCCTCTATCGTGGAAATTAACTTCCCCACCAGAGAAGTCAACTTCGGCACTGGAACCCTTTCGAGCTCCAGGATCTTGGATACACGGAGAGCAATCTGATGAGCCACTTCCTCCGGTAAAAACACCATGCACTGCTGAGTGTCGAACAGGAGACCCAAGAAGAGGATCTGTTGAGATGGGATCAAGTCTGACTTGTCCAGATTCACAATCCAGCCGTGGTGATTGAGTGTCTAGATGCACAACTGAACCTGCTGGTGAAGGATCTCCGCAGATGAAGCTTTCAGGAGCAGATCGTCCATGTAGGGAGTCACCCTGACACCATCTCGATGAAGCACAGCTATCAAAGCTCCCAATACCCTCTGAAAAACCTGAGGAACTGAAGTCAGTCCAAAGGGAAGAGCTGAAAACTGAAAGTGGCCTTTGTGACAGGCAAACCTGAGATACCGTCTGCTCTCTGGATGAATAGGGATGTGAAGATATGCATCCTGAAGGTCCAGGGAGGCAAGGAACTCCCCTGGAGACATTGGGGCTATCACAGAACGCAGGGATTCTTGACGATAGTGGGAACTCACAACAAAGGAATTGAGATCCTTGAGATCCAAAATAGGACGAGCACCTCCGTCCTTTTTGGCCACAACGAACAGGTTGGAATAGAATCCTGAACCTGTGTCCTCTGAGGGAACCAATTCCAGGACCTCTTTGTCAAAAAGATCCCGAATAGCGTCGTCGTCGAACAGACGTCTTTTTGTAGGCTCCTGAGAAGGACGAGTAAAATGGAACCGAAAAGGAGGAAGGGAAGAGAAAGGGATTCTGTATCCCTCTGATACCACCTGAATAACCCAAGGGTCTGCCACTGACTCCTCCCAAATCCAGCAAAAGATGTGGAGACGTCCAGCTACAGCCGGATGCGGACCCGGGTTCGGTGAGTCATGCCAAAGCAGTCTTGGAGGTCTTGGCCTTGGGGGCAACTTTGGGCTTCCAGGACTGTTTGGGCTTGGAGGAGGAGCGCGCAGAGGACTGACCCGCCTGGGACGCAGAGCGTGTCTCAGTTTGGAAGGAACGAAAGGACCGATTGCGTTTGGCTGGAAACTTCTTTTTGAAAACTGATGGTAGAAGAGTACTTTTACCGCCAGTAGCCTCACTAATCATCTCCTTAAGTTCAGAACCAAACAGTGAAGTCCCTTGAAAGGGTAAGGAAAGCAAGGTTTTCTTAGAAGCAGTGTCAGCAGACCAAATTTTCAGCCAAAGAGCACGTCTAGTCACCACAGAGGAAGTGGAGGCCCTCGCCATCATGCGCACAGCATCAAAAGCAGCGTCAGAAACATAATTTTGAGCTTCTGATATATTAGCAAGAACCTGTAGCTGCTCAGACACTGGCGCATCCTGGCGAACCGCCTCAGTAAGCTGTTCAGTCCAGGCCTCAATAGCCCGGTTAACCCACGCCACTGCAAAGGTTGGCCGCATGGCAGTGCCAACAGAGGCAAAAATAGATTTAAGGCAAGTTTCTAACTTTTTGTCCGTCCAATCTTGCAGGGCAGAAGCATCAGATACAGCCAAGGCAGTAGATTTAGATAATCTAGAAACTGGAGCATCCACTTTAGGAGGATGAACCCATTTTGCCAGTTCAGCCTCAGGAAAAGGGTAAAGTTTATCAAACTTTTTGAACACAGAAGAGGATTTTTCAGGATTCCTCCACGCATCAGAGACTAAACGAGCAAGAGTAGGATTAGTAGGAAAACATACAACAGCTTTAGACGGTTTTTGAAAAACGTCAGTTGGATCATGAGTAGATTCCTGAGTCAGAGGAAGGTTGAGCGTGGTTAGCACAGCTCTGATCAAACCCTCAGCAGATATTTCAGGGTCACATTCATAAGGGTCACCAATAGACCTGGTAGATTCAATAACAGTGCCTTCCTCAGCATCAGAATCCTGTAGTAGTTCTTCCTCAGAAGAATCAGACATATCAGGAGCTCCCTGTGGCTTGGGCAGGGAGGTCCTGACTGTGGAGGGGGTCTGCCAAACCTGAAGAGCCCCCTGAACCTGAGAGGGAAAGAGTTGAAGAGTGGATCTGAGATCCCTAGTGGCAGCCTTGAACTCTTTCACCCAAGTTGGCTCAATGGTGTGACTGGAAAGCCCAGGGTTGCTGTCATGGCCTTCCGCACATTTTGGGCATAAATGACCAGAAAATTCTCTAGGCAGCCCAGAGTGACAAGAGGAGCAAAACGCAATGGGGGAAACTGACACCCCAGCCTCCTTAGTCTTGGGTCTAGCCCCTGACTCCAGTGGAGTAGACATGCTCAATGCGTCAGATATACTCCACTGACAAGAATCACCCAACTGAAGTGTGAAAGATTAAAAATTCACCCCAGAAATGTCTAAAATTAAACTTATCTGGCAAGCGAAGGGTTAATCTGCGGAGGAGAGAGAGAAGGCTCGGTCCCTGCGTAGTATACTCGCTGAGAATAACTCACAAAATGGCTGCCGCGACGGTAGCCAATCAGAAAACAAGCGCGAAACCAGCGCTCATGGGAAACGTAGTTTTTCTCAGAAGTACCCCAAAACAGTGCCCGAAGCCCCCCCAGACCCCCAACACACCGAATCATGCAACCGGATGATAGAGCAAGGGAAGACCAACAAAATGAGCCCACTCTGAAGTCGCTGTGACAAGCGGTTCCAGAGATACGTCCCACACTGTGTAAACCCATAGAGAGTAAAGGAGCAATGGCGTCTATGCGGGAAAAGCGCGCTTAAAGGCGCGGAACATTAACTTTTAATAAATTTACCCTGACAGAACAAAGTTACCAAACACACACCAAACACATGTAAAACATGATAAAACAATATCCCAATGAGAGAAATAGCAGGGAAAAGGTTAAAACCCCCATAAACTGCTCCAAAACCCAGGGAATACACACAGACATTGCATAAATACAGGCAATATAAAGAAAAACACCCTATGAGTGCTGGAGTGCATAATGAGAACTCCCAAATACATGCCCAAAGAAGGGACACTGTGGGATAAGTGGACCTTCAGCACTCAAAGGGTGGCTCACCTTTCTGCAGGACTTCTGTCTTCAGGTAACCATGTTAAAAGGGAATTAACCAGAGGAAAATTCCCCAGCAGGGAAGCTACTTGACTCAAGTTGTTCCCTCTTCAGGGCATAAGGTCCACCAGAAAATCCCTGGAAGCTGCACTAGCCACTTTGGTGAGGGCAATTGTCAGCCATGGTCACCCTCCTAATGGTGGTATTCCATATTTGAAGAAAACAATAAAAAACTAAAGTTGAATGAGAGATATTCTCCACCTGGTGTGCACAGCACGCAGGAACAAATCAATCTGGCTTGTTCTGGCTGAAGGCAGCTTAAGAGGGAGGGGAGGCTCCACCCCCTGCATACATTTAGATGAATGTTCCTGCCTACTTAAAGGGGCGGATTGCCTCCCATTGTACCAGTGACCTGTATTGGACGACAGTGAAAAGGATTTAACAGGTAAGACGAAAATCCTCTTTTCTCTGTCGTCCAATACAGGTTACTGGTAACTCTGGGATGTCCAACCATTGAGTTTTCCAGAAGCGGGAAGTAAGGCAAGGACCAGGCGCAAGGCCTCCAAAGTCACCAGAGCAGATATGATCATATCAGAGATAGCCCAACAAACAATGAAGTATCAACAGACACTTAACAGGGGTAACAACACCCCAACTGTTACACAGCACACTGAACTAGAGCCAACTGGACTCAAAAGTGAAGGAAGCACCAAAAACCGAAGAAAATCCTAGACAGGCAAGACTGCCTCCAGGATTTTCCTCCCAAAGCTGGCGTCGGCCGATGCCAGTACATCAACACGGTAATGCTTCGAAAAGGTGTGCACAGACGACCAGGTGGCAGCCTTGCACAACTGATCAGCAAAGGCCTGATTCTTGTAAGCCCAAGAGGCCCCAACAGATCTAGTAGAATGAGCCGTGACCCTGAAAGGGACAGGATTCTTCCTCAGCTCATAAGCCTTACGAATAGTGGACTTGATCCAAGTAGCAATAGTCACCTTGGATGCAGGTCTTCCTGCCCTAGGACCCTCAGGAATGACAAACAATGCGTCTGATTGCCTGATAGACGTGGTGCGTTGTCTCAAGTTTTATGTATATCACAGTGAGTCTAACAAGTGGAGAGCCCTCTCCTTGTCAGAGGTGGAGTCAGGGCAGAAAGAGGGCACCACAATCTCCTGATTGATGTGGAACTCCGAAACCACCATCGGGAGAAACATCAGACACTGGCAATGCAGTAGACTTGGATAGCCTGGAGATAGGGGCATCCACTTTAGGAGGATGAACCCACTGAGCAAGCGCAGCCTCAGGAAAGGGATAAAGCTTGGCAAATTTCTTGGAGACAGGTTTCCTGCCCGGAGACTCCCACTCTTCAGACACAAGGCGGTCAAGAGTGGGGTTAGGTGGAAAGCAAGTAAGGGGCTTTTTAGGCTCCTGAAAGACATCAGAAGGGTCAGAAGGAACCTCCTAAACTAAGGGAATGTTTAGGGTATTTAAAAGGATAGTAATACTTGAAAATAATTTCATTTTATATTGTAGCCCTTAAGAAAAAAAAAACATTAAAAATGATATAAGTCTTATCTCCCAAACCTTTATGGTTTTGCGAGATATTAGCAAGTAAAGTTTCCCCTGGAGTGACGTCATTGCTCAAGCCTTCAGATTTGGAATCCGGTCCCGGGACCGGTTGCGGCTCTTCAGCAGTGTTGAGATCAGTATCTTTAAGAAGAATTTCTTCATTGGAATGGTCTACAAAATGTGCTTGCAAGCCAGGCACACTTTGTAGACAGTTCCAATGAAGTAGTTCTTTTTAACTGCTGCTGCTGCTGCTGCCGGCTGATCTGTGGACCAGATTCCAAATCTGTCCACTAGATGGCAGACTTTGCTAAATCAGCCAGGAAAAGGGAACTTTACTTGCTAATATCTCCCAAACCATAAAGGTTTGGGAGATAAGACATATCATTTTTAATGTTTTTTTAAGGGCTACAATATAAAATAAAATTATTTTCAAGTATTACTATTCCTTTAAAACAGCCCTGATCAGGCCTTCAGCTGAGGGCTCAGGATCAGCCTCAAAAGGGTACCAAAAAAACTGAGAGGAGCCCACTGCAGAACATTCCTCAACATCTGAATCCACCAGCAGTTCCTCCACAGAGGAATTTGACACATCAGGTACACCCTTAGGCTTTGGCAGGGAAGACTTGACGAAGGAGGGGGTCCACCCAGACTGGCTCTAATGCATGGCCGGAGGTCCCTAGGAGACTCTCAGGGACATCAGAACATGCTGGGCATAAAAGACCTGTAAATTCTCTAGGTAACCCTGACTGACAGGAAGAGCAATGCGCAATAGGGGATACAGAGACCCCAGCATCCTTAGTCTTAGGTCTGGCCCCAAGCTCCAATGGTATAGACATTCTCACAGTGTCAAATAACCTTACTGTATAAGAAATCACCCAATTACAGTGTGTATGATTAAAGTTTCACCTCAGAAATCGCTAAAACAGACTTATCTGGCAGGTGAAGGGTTAATCAGCGGAGGCGAAAAGAAGAGTCCAAGCCCTGTGTAGGATACTCATTCTGGAAAGAGCACAAAATGGCTGCCGGGACAGAAGCCAATCAGAAACGAGCTCGCAAAGCAAGCGCTCATGGGAAATCTGTTTTTCCAGAAAAGTACCCCAAACAGTGCCCTGAGCCCCCCAACACACTAGAGACATGAACCGGATGATAGAGAAAGGGCAGACAAGTAAAATGAGCCATCTCTGAAGTCACTAGGTTAAACGGTTGCAGAGATATGTTCCAAACTGTACAGTCCCATAGACGTGAAAGGAGCAATGGCATCTATGCGGTAAAGCGCGTCAGAACTCAAATTTTACAAAATTGAAAGTGTAAAACTAAAAGACATGAAACATCACTAGAACATGTTAGAATACCCAAAAAACACCAGTAGGAAGTGTGTTATAAAACTTCCCAAATGAATGCAAAACCAGCAGCTAAAGGGTTAAATGCCACATAAACCTGCTCCAAACACCCAGCATACATACAGATAGAACCAATGAGTTCAGGAGTGTGCAATAGGAACTCCAAAGGAAAAAACCCCTGCGTGGAGGGGCATTGTGGGACCTGTGGACCTGCAGCACTCAAAGGGTTGCTCTCCTTTCATGCAGATCTTCTGTCAGATTACCATGTTTAAAGAAGAAGCCTCGGTGGGCAATTCCTGAGGAAAGAACTTGTAGCTAAGATTTTCCCACCAGGGCTTAAGGTCCACAAGAAGCACCTGGTCACTGAGCTAGCCACATCTAAGGGCATTGTCAGTTATGGTAATCCGCCTAATGGTGGTATTCCATTTCTAACAGAAAAATAAAAAAATTCTAAAGCTATAGCAAAACTGTTCTCTTGCCTGTGTTATCTTCACCAAGGAACAAATTTTTCTGGAGCTGGTCGGCTAGCTGCAGCCAAGGAGGGAAGGTAGGCTCCGCCCCCTGCATACAATTCTAGAATTGTTCCTGCCTACAAGGGGCAGGTCATCTACCCAGAGTTACCAGTAACCTGTATTGGACGACAGAGAAAACAACTTCTTTGGCAGGAACCAGAAGATAACAGTGCAGACATCTTGGAGGAAATGTACCTCTGAGTCTGCGCTGTGTGTCACGTTCACTGCCTACATCTGTGAGTGATGTTCATTGGTTACCTCAAGGTAACGGAAGTTACTGACGGAGCAGGCACACAGAGCTTCTCTTGTAAGCTCTGTGAAGCTGGTTCCTTCTGAAGAAGTTGTTTTTCTGCAATAACACTTAATTATTTAGCCTAATTAATGTATGGCTTTGCCTATCGCTAGGTTAGTAATGTGTTGGGGGGTAATGTCAATACATCCGCTTTAAGCCTATAAAGCATGTGGCGCTAAATGCACCTTTGTGAAACTAACTGCCACCAGTGGAATACCTCCCAATATTTCAAATGGCCAAAGAGGGACACTTGTGTTTTAGGTGATTTGGGGGGGGGGGGGGGGGGTCATGGCTTATGGGCGGAGCATTGTTCAGAATTTTTAGGTATTTCATGACCTTTTGACAAATCTTTGTGTAACTGAATATTTTAAAACAAGCCCTCCAGCTTCATCTTGTTCTTCCCAGCCACAGCTTCCGGCTCTCTGCTCTAATGCGGCACGCTTCTACTATGGAGGAGGGTAAGGCTGGACTTGCTTTACGTATCCAATCATTCTGAGTCTCTCCGCCGATGATGAGCAAGCACCGCAGGTGACAGACAGGCTCGAGACAGACTGACAGGTAATAGAGGAGCGTTGAGACAAGCAGGGCAGAAGCCTAGGTAGCAGGACATTGACTGCATGCGGAGAAACAGTGGGTTTGGGCCCCAAGATCATAACTGTCCCACATAAATCGGGACAGTTGCCAGCTGTGCAGTGGTGCTATTCATAATGGTGACTGTTGCCTTGCAGACCACACCTGAGCTAAGTATGTGGAAATTTGTGCGCATTCTGTGAGCGAATTCCAAGTTACAGCATGCGTGATCTGCAAGGCAGACACCATCAACATTAGCGATATTAGAGAATACACTGCACATCTCAATTTCCAATAACTGCCTGCCCCACTGGGATGTCATAGGGTTGATATACCTCTACCATCCCCACTACTTTCCTCCTGGAAAGAACCTCCAGGGAACACAGGACATCTGAGACAAAATATTTTGAAGAGTCCAAATAGTATGAAGCCTAATCACCAGTGTGAACACAGTAAAAAAGGCATTGGACACCCACAAAGGTTTGCAGCCAAGAGCAGAATATTTTTTTTTATAGAACGACTAATTTAGCTTGGCATCCTTTACAGTGGCCAGGTGTATTGATTTACTTATTTTTGTATTATATCTGCAGTTTCCTGTATATAGCCAACGCTTGACATCTGCTTATAGGATTAGTGGTTCCCAACCCTATCCTCAGGGACAACTAAACAAACCAGGTCTTCAAGATTTCCTTGCTTGTGCACAGGGAAGTTAATTAAATGACTGCAACTGATTAACTTGTCTATACTCAAGCAGGGAGATTCTAAAAGGTATAGATAATGAGGATATTGCTGGGAACCACTTCTCTAGACATCAAACAATAGGCTTCAAGGGATAGTAATACTTTGTTTTAACTTTATTTTATTTTGTAGGCATTAAAAAAACATGAAGAATGATATAAGTCTTATCTCTCAAACCCTCCCCGCCCCTTTTACCTAGTGTAAGCCATCTCTTCTCAGATGTGAGTCTGGTTGTATGACAGTACACATAACAGAAGGGGACAATTTTCTTTGTATGAAAACAATGAAAGCCCTTCCCCCCTTGACAAGTTTTTCAGCTTTTTCCATTATCTTAATTGAAGATTGTCCCTCTCTGCAGTCTACCTGGGCATCTCCCTTCTGATCTGGTTGAACAGGGGGGGGATACTTTGTTTGTGAATATCTCTTAAACCATAAAGGTTTCAGAGATAAGACTTATATCATTCTTCATGTTTTTTTTAATGCCTACAAAATAAAATAAAGTTAAAATGAAGTATTACTATCCCTTTCAATAGAACTGAAAGCCTTGTAAGGGACATTAGTTTTTATAGTTTTGTGAACTGTAACAATCAGTAGTGGACCACAACAATCAAATACAAATAAAAACAGTAATTAAAAGTAACCAACTGCTGTGTGAAGAACAATTTCCTAAGACCTTCAGATAAAAAAATTCTGAGCCAAATATACCAATTAACCACTTGACTGCCAGAGAGGTATCACTGCAATGAGTTGCAATGGGATAGATACCTTTCTGGCACTCAAAAGGTTAATGATAACCAAACACCAAACTTTCAGGCAAACCTTTTCCTGTAATTACCAGAAGAATCACAGCTATATGTTTATACCTCAGTGGGCATCACCTCTGTCTGAAGATCCCTGTGAAGATGATGGAATCAACGCCTTTGTGATTATGAACATAACTGTATGGGTATAAGAAGCAAATGTGGAGCAGTTCTGGGGAAAATCAAATGAACCATAATAAACAGCCCCAGTTATATGAGGAAAACATAATTTGTGCAAATTCTCACTTCAGCAGTAAAATCCATCTTAACAGGGTTGTAAAATTATTCCTTTCCATTAAATTTATTCCACCCATTTTGAAGAATATGATATGTTCTGGTAGTCTCAAGAGGAGAAGCAAAAAGGCTGTTTCAGGACAGGGGAGTAACTGATTATGCAGGTTATGCCACATGGGTCACAATATAGTTTCTAAATCTGCACCCAGCCAAGACTTACTTTCCACATGAAGAACCTGTTCACAACACAGAAGTTTCAGGCTGACATCAAGCACGTTATGTAAGTGGTGCTTGAATAATGTGGCTAAAAGGCCAGCCCAACAATTCTATATTGCAGGCAGGTCCTCTAGTTCATTAAAGTGGAACGTTCATGAATAATAAAGTGCCCTTCAACATTATTTAGAAATCAAACTTGTGTCGTAGACACACAGCAGACATCTTGCTGAAGAGGCATCTGTGCGCCTACGCTGTCAGTCCTAGTCTCCTCTATGATTGGCAAGGAACAGTTGCATTATACTTTAAGGTACAG